>PVIY010019625.1:0-45489 GCA_004026745.1 Myrmecophaga tridactyla
TGTGTGTGTGTGTGTGTGTGTGTTTCTGTGTGTATATTTGTGTGGACTCTGTAACACAGCAAAATGTATAGGAGTGGATTGCAATTCATGTAGTTTGTGTTTGTTTGACAGGATACGTGAGATATCTGACAGCCGGGTCATTGATTGAAATGGACATTTTAGGCATGATAAAAAAGACAAAATAGCATCTTTAAAAAAATATATATGAAGAATTCACTCTAAATATCTTGATTAATTTTTCTAAGCTTCCAACTCAATTTCTCATTGTAAATGAAGAATTGTTATATAAATGGATTTTAGATTCAAAATGAAAAATGGATTTGATATAAAAATATTCATTACAATGTCATGGAAATTTTGCATTAATGAGAACTCCACAGCAAAAAATTAAATCATTCATATAGTGTCTAACTTGATCAGATATTGGATAACAAAGCAGAAGCTCAATGATTCTCTTTTCACAAGACATTTGTAAAAGAGAAACAAAATTAAATGTCAAAATGATAGAACTATTTTTACTTCAGAGATATGAAACTCCAAGACTAATTAATCTGAGGATTACAGTCAGAAGAGGTGTTTTTGAAAGTGCAAGCTTAAAGCTTTTAAGATATTAGGAGAAAAGGTATTGATATATGCCAATTTTCCCTGGCATATTTAAAATATTTTAATGTCTATGATTATTTTGTCAAAAGCCATTTTATAATCTCTATCTGTATTCAAAGCATCATCATTTTACAATGTCAAACTAAAAAGGAAACATATCCATATTTAAAACAAACTGAAAAAGCTGATATAAGAAAAACAATTTTAATTACTTTAATAAAAGTAATTTCATTTTTCTCAGTGTAGTAAAAACTCATGCATTTAATTAAGATATTTGTGAAACCTCATTCAGGAAAGAATGCATGGCCATTATCCCTTGATGATATCAAAATAGTATATAAGCTTCAGTCCTGTATGGTGATGAGATACAATTGCATCTGGTTCCATTTCTGTTTCCATCACTCTCTGGGGTTTCTCACACTTTATTAGATGCATAACCAATTGGCTGATTCCTCTATGTGTGAACTAGATCACATTGAGAGATAAATGAACTCTCCTCTGGAAACACCTAATGCAGAAATTATCTGATAAAATGTGATTCATGATCACAGCTATATTTTAGCTATTGAAATGAAGTGGTCCCTAGTCAGGAACTAAGCTATAAGACAACGGGTGAATAAACTTGAAGATGCTTGAGTTATGGTTTTTAATCATGTGTATTAACTGCATCATATAAATTATATTGATAGTGCCATAGGCCAATTGGTTTTAAATATACAATTTAGCTACATAAAAGACAATTGCATTAAACATAGAAATTAATCACAAGATTCAACAGTTATATTTATCATCATTTCAATAGAAGAATGAAGATTTTCTAACAAGTCAAAGAAATTATTTTTCTGTTTGACAAGATAAGTTTAGCTGTGTATATAAATGCAATGTGGAAGTATTCTAATCGTCTTTTAAAATAGCACATGCTGGGAGGTCTGACGGTGACTCAGTGGCACAATTTTTGCCTGCCATTCTGGAGACCCAGGTTCAGTTCCTGGTGCCCCCCCATGCAAAAAAAAAAAAAAAAAAAGGAAAAATAGCATATGCCTATAATACAGAGGAAATCTAATCAAATTAAAATAGGCTTTAATAACAAGCTGATTTTGCATTTTTGCTCAGTTCATTAGTAACTAAGTTACATAACTTTTCTTAGAGCATTGATTCATATTTCACATTATAGTGAAAATATTTTAAACACTCATTAACTGTAAAATTAGATTTTTTAATTTAGATATAAATATGGAGGCCTTAGTATGCAAGAATCTGTATATGTAGTGATTAAACCTTGTATGTTTTCTCTCAATTTTGAAATCCTTTTACTTAGTAGGTTGGAAACCAGAAATCTATCTTTAAATATCCATTGATTTCATTCCTTCACTCAATAGTAGTCATTGAAAACCTACTACTTGTAACTGATTGCTATGGAAGTGATTGCTAAACTACAGAACAAGGAAAACACTATCCCTTTGTTTGTAGAGCTTATAGATTAGTGGGGATAGAGAATGTAAAATACTTAACCCCCCCATATCATGCAGTAGATGCTTGCCCTCTATTTCCTATATTATTTAGTTCTAGAAATAATTCATTTTTCCCTTATCTTGACTTATTCCACACATAGTACATTGTGAAAATTGCTCTAAAATAATAGAGTTCAGTGAGCATGCATATTTTAGAGAACTAAGCAGCCCAAGGGCTCTTGGCTGTGAACTTGGTGTTAAAACTTTTATTTTCAGTGGAACTGGAAGACAAATCAGAATCATTCAAATGGAGAAGGTGATTAAAAGGCTATTACTTGCCTGACAGGGCAGTATTCAGAATGCTGAAGTAGTAATAATCACTCCAAGTTCAAGAGTACTAAGGTCCATGAGGATGTATCTCACCAAACATGGACACATGAGTGAAAGAAGACAGGCTAAAGTGAAAATTACCTGGGACCTGGGAGATTTATACTAAGGATTTATTTTCTTTTCAAATTTTAATTTAATTTATGAAAATAATTGAAGGTCTTGAAAGAGAAATGCTACTAATATTATGTATATGGTAGAAATTCTCTATTTTTTTCATTATAATCTTTCATTATTTGATTCAGCTGATACTCACTTAAACACTGAGAAGCTTTTGTCCAGGGAAAATAGTAAGAAATATTACCATAAAATAATGTATTATTAGAGCAGTTCTAAAGTAAGTGGTTGTAACCTTATTATTGCTACCTATACACTGATATATTTTAAACCTATAGTCACAGGCCATTGTTCATTCAGTAAGTAGTAATTGAATCCTGAAAAAGGATTATTATCTTACACTAAGAATTTGCTTAGTTCTAGTCATTAGACTATTGAGGGTGAATTGTGTATCAAAATATGTTATGATTGAAGCAGACTGTAATCCATTGAATAAATTTGGAAATGAATATTTAGATACATAAATCTTAAAATAAATGAATAGAACTTTTGATAAAGGAAAAGGATGTATATATTGGCATACCTCATTTTATTGTAGTCCACTCTATTGTACTCTGCAGATAGTGCATTTTTAAAAAATTGAAGGTTTGTGGCAAACCTATGTTGAGAAAGTCTGTTGGCACAATTTTACCAACAGCGTGTGCTCACTTTGAATCCCTGTGTCACATTTTGATAATCCCTGCAATATTTCAAACTTCTTCATTATTATTATTATATATATTATGGTGATCTGTTAATCCGTGATCTTGGATGTTATTATGTAATTGTTTGGGGGTGCCATTAACTATGCCCATATAAGATGGTGAACTTAATTAATGTTGTGTGTGTTCTGACTACTTACTGCACTGACTAGCCATTTCCCCATCTCTCTCCTACTCCTTGGGTGTCCATACTCCTTGAGATAAAACAATCTGGAAATTAGGCCAATTAACTACTCTACAATGGCCTCTAAATGCTCAAGTCACACATCTCTCACTTTAAATCAAAAACTAGAAATTATTAAATTTAGTGAGGAATATTTGTTGAAAGCTGTGATGGGCTGAAAGCTGGAACTCTTACACAAAAATAGCCCATTTGTGAATGAAAAGGAAAAGTTCTTGATGGAAATTAAAGGTGCTACACCTGGGAACAAAAGAATGGTAAGAAAGCAATACAGCCTTAATGCTAATATGGAGAAATTGTTAGTGGTCTGGATAGAAGATCAAACGAGTCACAACACACCCTCAGGCCAAAGTCTAATCCAGAGTAAGGCCCCAATTGTCTTCAATTCTATGAAGATTGAGTGAAATGAGGGAGCTGCAGAAGAAAAGTTTGATGCTAGCAGAGATTGGTACATGAGGCTTAAGGATAGAAGCCATCTCCAAGACATAAAACTGCAAGGTGAAACAGCATGAGCTGATATAAAAGTTATACTGAAGATCTGACTAAGATAGTAGATGCAGGAGACTGCACTAATCAACAGATTTTCAGTGCAAATGAAACAGCGTTCTATTGGAAGAAGATGCCATCTAGGCCTATCAAAGCTAGAGAGGAGATGTTAAATCTTGGCTTCAAAGCTTCAAAGAACAGGCTGACTTGTTAGGGGATAATGCAGCTGGAGACTTGAAGACAAAACTCATTCACCATTCTGAAATACTAAGGCCTTTAAGAATTATGCTGCATCTATTCTGCCTGTGCTTTATAAATGGAACAACAAAGCCTTTATGACAGCACATCTCTTTACAGCATGGTTGACTGAATATTGTAAGTCCACTTTAAAGACCCATTGTTCAGAAGAAAGGATTCATTTGCAAATATTATTGCTCATTGACAATGAATTTGGTCAACTAAGAACTCTGATGGAGATGTACAATGAAATTAATGCTGATTTCACTTCTGCGAAAAAAAACATCCATTCTACAGTCCATGGATCAAGGAGTAATTTTGACTTTTGTGCCTTATTATTTAAGAGAAGCATTTCATAAGACTACAGCTGCCATAGTGATTCTGCTCATGGAGCTGTGCAAAATCACTTGAAAACCTCTGAATGGGATTCATCATTCTTAGACGCATTAAGAACATTCATGATTGATGAGAGAAGGCCAAAATATCAGCATTAACAAGAGTTTGGAAGAAGTTGATTCCAACACTCATTGATGACTTTCACTTGTTAAAGACTGCAGTGGAAGACTTAAGTTCAGATGTGATAGAAGAACAAGAATTAGAAGTGGTACCTAAAGAAATGACTGATTTGCTGCAATCTCATGATAAAACTAAAACAGATGAGGAGTTGCTTCTTGGTGATGAGCAAAGAAAGTGGTTTCTTGAGATGGAATCTGTGAACAATGCTGAAATTATCACAAAGGATTTAGAATATTACATAAACTTAGTTGATATGACAATGGCGTATTTGGAGAGGAGTGACTCCAATTTCAAAATAAGTTCTGTGGTAACATGTTATCAAACAGCATCACATGCTACAGAGGAAAGTTTCATGAATAGAAAAGTCAATTGATGTGGCAACATTCTCTGTTGTCTCATTTTAAGAAATTTTCACAACCATCCCAACTTGCAGCAGCTACCACTCTGCTCAGTCAGCAGCTGTAAATATCTTGGTGAGACTCTCCACCAGCAAAAAAAATTTCACATCCTGAAGGTTTAGATGATGGTTAACATTTTTTAGCAATAAAGTATTTTTAATTTGGATATATACATTCTTTTTTAGACATAATGCTATTGTACACTTAATAGACTAATAGTTTCACATAAATATAGCCTTTATATGTACTGGGAAGCCAAAAAATCTGTGTGATTTGCATTATTTTGTTATTCACTTTATCGTAGTATTTTGGAACTGAACTCAAAATACCTACAAGGTATGCCTGTACAATTTCAAAGAAACTATACAAAAAGTACATATTAATTAAAATGAAAAAAATGTAACTTATCAGTTAAGAAGACTGGTAAAATCCCTTTACATTATTAAAGTAAACATCATTCACAAATTGAAAGTCACCCGAAAAGATTCAATAAGGTAAACAATATAGCATCTGTAATATTACTCCCAAATATTCTTTAACTGATTCTTAATCATGAGGAAACATCAGATAAAACAAACTTGAGGAATATTTTAAAAGATATCTCATCTGTAATCATCAAAGGACTCAAGAACATGAAATGCAAGGAAGGTAAGATGAACTCTTCCAGTATGAAAAACACTTAAGACCATGGTAGCAGAATGCAATGCCCAAATCTTAAAAGGAACTCTTTTTGTTACTGGGACATTTGGGGAAACTAGGATGGGCTCTGAGTGCAGTCAATAATCATTTCCAGATATGTATAGTAGTATTGTAGTTATGTAGGCGAATGTCCATATTTGGTGGGAAGTCACACTAAAATATAAGTAGTGATGGAGCATCATGTCAGCAAATTACACACAAATGGTTCATGAAAAACAAATTGTTTATACAACACTTGAAACTATTTTGTAAATTTTGTAATGTTTGGAAATTAAGGAAGAAGACAGGAGGGAGACATCAATAGCACATGCAACAGTAAAAAGTAGATCAAATGAATTCCATAAACTTGAAAACTTTTGTACTTCAAAGGAAATTAGCAATGAAATAAAATGACAAATCACAGAATGGGAGAACATATTTGCAAATTATATTTGTGGTAAGGTGATAGTATTTAGAATGTATATGATAGAATATACAAAGAATATTTCTTACTCAATAGTAAAAAATAAACCAATTAAAAACTAAGCAAATTATATTTGCAGATACATTTATCCAAAGTAATATAAATATGATTAATTGGCACATGAAAAGATCCTCAATATTATTGTGTATTTGCAAATCAAAACTATAGTGAAATACTATTTCAAGCCTATAATGAAGACTGTATCACAAAGACAAATTATCACAAATGTTTGAGAGAATGTTTAGAATATGGAACTTTCTACATTGCTTGTGGGATTGTGAGATGGGGTAACCACTTTGGGAGAAAAGCTCTTCTCTCAGATTTTGGACTTTCAAGTCCAAGATAGCTCTCTGATTCACTCAAAATGTTGGTTTTTGCTTGTTGCTAATTATATTTTCAGTATGAGGACTTTACTGAAGCAAGCGAGTTAGTCATTGCAAATAATAGACTCTCGCAGTGTTATTTACTTAGTATAGAGATTCATTTATTTATTTACCACACACAGGATTCATATATATGGTAATAGTTAGGTTAGGCATCAGGGAAACCCATAATCCTGGCCCTAGTTTAGATTTCAGATCAGAGAATAAAACATAACTAAATAAAGGCAAAGCAAAATATAATACATTAAAGATTATGATAACTGCTATGCATCAAATATAATCTCTGATCTTAAGGGGTTAGCTTGGTGTTTACCTCAGTTCATCTTAGAAAAGCTAAATATACAAACTAATTGCATCCTAATTTGTGTGCTTTGGAAATGAGTGTCAGGCATTTATCCATGTTCCTTTATTTTTAGATATATGATATTGCACATTTTTATGTTTCTGTGTCTCATATTTAGAATAAACACAATGATGTACATACCACATTATGGAAGTATAAGCACTTAAAGCTTATAAGTACTTAAATGATAAGTGCTTATAATTATGAGTCCTAAAGAAATATTATATAGTTTTGTTATTACTAATACTTATTTTTGTTTCTGAAATCACTTAGTCTGGATCTATCATCAATAAATCCTAGTAATATGAATATTTTACCAGTGTGAAATTAATTATTTCTTGAAATTGAAGTGTAGTTGAGATATTTCTAGACATCTTGTCCATAAGTATTATGGATAATACACATTTTATTGATATGCATATGTATACATGTATATACATATATATACCTTAAACTAATATACCCTTTGTAACTCAAAGTAAATCTGTGAACAATATGTCAAGAGCTTGTGAGAAACGCAAAATTTCAGATACTACCTCAGAACTACTGATTCAAAATCTGTTTTTTTTCTTTTTTTTTGCATGGGCAAGTACCAGGAATCTAACCCGGGTCTATGGGATGGCAGGTGAGAATTCTGCCTGGTGAGCCACAGTGGCCTGCCCTCAAAATCTATATTTTAAAAAGATCTTCAGTAATTCAAATGCATGCTGAAGTTTGAAAAGTTCTGCTCTACTCTACTTGATTGACGTGGATATCTCACACCTGCTCAATATTTAGAGATAGAGAATTCTTCCCTCAGATTAATAATAATAATAATAATACATATACATTGTTAAAAGTAAAAAAAAAAATAAGTTTTCTTACACCAAGGATAAAAAGTAATGCAGAAATCTATTAGAAAAAAAAATAAAATGACTTGAAAACTGTTATTGGCTCTATATGGAGAAATATAAGCTAACCTGTAAACTCTGGCTTATGGTTAGCAAAGAAAGGGATGCGTGTGATCAACAGGACTCCTACATCATCACAAAAGTCATGATTGGAGCAGATTTAAGAAAAAGTCATGGTAGGTCACACTTTACTTCCAGTACACACCTGGGACTTTATGTGTTTATATCTACTTGACAAAAGAGGAAGTTTTATTTTGTCAAAAGCTGTTTTAAATTTAATTGTGTATGGACCAAACATGCCCATCATTCTGCAATTCTTCAAGTTCTACTGAATATGAGACTGTTCACCAAATTGTAAGACATTATATTCAAAAGATTGATTAGTTACTATATGTAATATTTTCTCTGATTTTGACAAAGAGTTTTATACACACAATAGCATCATGGATCAAAGGTTCACTGCTTGTTAATTGGATTATTTTAGTTTGCAAAGTTAAGCAATATCCAGATGGCAGACATACCACAGAATGGGAAAAAATATTTGCAAATTTTATATCTGGTAAGGGGAACATCCAGATTGCAGCCATAGTTTTTAGCCAAAAATAAGCAGTCTTGACAGGAATAATTGTGCAGATTCGAATTTCATACATAGTTTCAAAAATAGCAGTATACATTGTTTTAATTTTTAATTCAGCTATTTGAGTCTAAAAACAACTAGTAGGAATAAAGCATTGCTTCTCCTGAATTGGGTTGCAAACTCATACTGACTTCACAAATTAAATAATGATATTTATGTAACTGATTGTCAGAAAAGTTTTTACATTTAATTTTGAAATACTTTTTGGAGACATTTCAAACCAAGCTTATTAAAAAAAGCATTTAAAATGATTTTATGATTTACCAAAACGTCCACCCACTATACATGCAAACATTTAATTTTCCTGCTATTAAACTTAATTTCTTCAGAAAATCAGAATTGTACCAGATTCAGAGCATCTACTAACCCACTGGATTGTAGTATATTGAATACAATAAAAGGATCTTTTAAGTGTATCTTTATACTTATTCAAGAAATAAGTAACATGATAGGTAATAAAATATGGTGAATAGACAACTATACCTTTTAATAGTATTTGTGGAGGCTCTGGACAGCTTGGTGTTTGACCTTAACTGAGCAGCTTGGTTTCAGCACTCACAACCAATGCACATACATGATTGGTTGACTGTCAACGCTCATCACCATCTGTTATAATGGCAATATGTCTGCTCTCAAGTTGCTGTCATAGTTTAGATTTCAGGTGCCAACTAAGTCAATTGGCAACCTTAAATTCTGAATGCGTTTCTCTTTTTCTTCAGAAAGCAATGCTACACTAACAGCCAAATGGACTCTGTCCACCACACCATCTGTTCATTCATTTTATGTGAAAAATAATTGTGGAAGTGGCAATAACGAGTACTTGAAGAAAAAGCAGTGAGACCGTGTCATGTACTTGTGAGAATTGTATGCTAATCTGCTTTTTAAAAAATGATCTTGTATATTTGAGGATAAAAACACTGTGGTTATGAAAATGTTTTCAGGAATTGAAAATGATATAGTTCTATGCTAAATATACACTTGTATCAGATTTCCAAAGCAAGGGGACAAGATGAGAATAAATCAACTTGATTGTGATTCAGATTTAGCTGGATTTGTGATGGAGTGCCCATACTTCACGTTACATCAATATATATCTCTATTCCCTTTTCACTGTTCTCACATGGTATTCTAGACCAAATTCCAGGCACAAAAACATTCTTCATAAATATTCCATACGTTGTCCCCTTTCTCAAGATACAAATTGCAATCTTCCAGGAGAAAAGTCCCAAAACGAATGCAGTGTTATTCTCTGCATTGGAAACACGGAGTTCATGATCTTGTATTTAGTCAACGAGAGTAGATATACTGACACGTTGAGAACAGTGATGGATCCTGGAAACAATTTTAGCAATCTGAGCAGTGTGGCTCTATCGGCAACTTGATACCAGTTGCTCACATCAGAGATTAGGGTTTTACTGCGGGCATCTAGAGGAATCACACATATCATTCCACCAGCAGCTGCAATTTTTTCCCACAGTTCACGTCCTGAGAGAGGGTTGTTTTAAATATACTAGTCTGTAGTGGGAGACCAAACAACCAACAGTAAATACAGAACAAAATTTATCAAGGAGAGTAATGGCCAGATATATGAGAATGTCCTCGATTTCTTTCTGTTAAATAGAATAACCATGAAGCACTTGGACTTCAATTTCAGTATACAAAGCAGTGAACTACCTCTCCAAAGGTCTAATTGTCACCTTCCCTTGAAAATCTGAAATTCCATTAGGTCTAATCTTCTCATATTCTTGAATATATCCTTTTCATTTGACAAGTAAGAAATGTTGGGCCTTTCCCACTTGGTTATTCATTGGGTACAAGTTGACTCAATCCAAAATAAATATATCAGGTCAGAGTATCATAGCTTCTTTATTGGTCTAAGAGAATTTATTGCTAGCAGACTTGTCTTAAAAGGTAAGTACATTTTTTCAGGCTAAAAAAATAATGGTCCAAGTTGGTAATTCCAATTCAACCAAAAAACCAAAGAGTACCTGGTAAAAGTAACTATGTAACTACAAAAGAAAATACAAATACATATTTATCTTTTTCTCAACTGATTTAAAACTAAATTGTATAAACTACACAAATTATAGTATAAAATGAATCATGTATATTTATAGGAAACAATTTATTGTTTAAGTGCTGTTGGACCTATAACATATAGAAATATATTTCACAATAACAACTCAAATTAGTTGAGTGTAAGCAAGGTTGTAGCAATGAGATGACACCAGGCAGACTTGCCTGAAACCACAGAAATAAATGAGGTGAACCAGAAATTGTGAAAATAAGCTTAAGAATAGCAAGCTCTATAAATTCAAAATTGTTCTCCTATCTTTCTCAGATTTTTAAATGGGTATAAATTTCTATAAAGTACTAAATGTAATGATAAATTTTGGGGTTAATAATGAATATAAATGCAATATGTACAACAATATTACAATAAAACAGAGGAAGAGAGATAGGGCTATCTAGGAAGAAATATCTCACTGGAATTAATTTAGCATAAATATGAAGTAGTTTCTAAGTTAAGATGTGTATGGTAAAGCCATAGATCAATCACTAAGTAATTAACTAAAAATATGATGGAAATATAATTTGAGTAATTAAAATTTTACTCTAGTAAATGTTCATTTAATGCAAAAGAAAAAAGAATTAAGGGATAGAAGAACAGAAAAAGATATGGGACATATAGAAAACAAAGTATAAAATGCCAGATGTAAATATAATTATGTCAATAATACCATTAAATAGGAATTGGTTAAACATTTCAACCAAAAGGCAGAAATTGTCAGACTAGACAGAAAAATAATATCCTTCTATATATTGTTAATAGAGGAGGTAATTTATATTTAAAGAAATGAATAGATTGCAAGGAAAAGGATGGAAAGAAAAATACCATGCAAACAGCAACCATAAGAAATCTCTAGTGGCTTTACTAATGTTAGAAAAAAACTTGACATTACAGCAAGGAATGTTGTTAGAAGTAAAGAGAGACACTATACTAAATAATATAAAGTAATCAATACATCTGGATATAATTCTACACATATATTGCACCAAACAATAGAGCCCCAAAATACATGAAGCAAAAACTCAACAATAGAAGGAAGGTACAGACAATTTAAAAACAATAATTGGAGATGGTATTGAGGCCCATGACAAACTGAGATCAGTCCTGCGGCTACTTGTTGCATAGTGTTTTGACAACTGTTACTTTTTTCTTTCTTTGCTTTGTATATATGTTATATTATTCAATAAAAAAAGTAAAAAACAAAAAAAATGGTAGTTGGAAATTTCAACAACTCTCTTTCAATAATGTGTAAAAGAACTGTGTAGATCACCAAGTAAACATAGGACTGAGCATCATAAATGAACTATACTTAACAAACTCATAAAGAACACACCACCCCAAAGGGTCAGAAAAAATGCTCTGTTCAAGTACACTTGAAACTTTATCTGGGAAGAACACAAGTCACAAAATAAGGTTCAATTTATATATGATGTAATCCTACAAAATGTTATCTTCAACTACAAAAAATGGAATACAATTCAAAATCAATAACAGAAAGGAAATTAGTAAATTCACAAATATTTAAACAGTATATTCTTAAATAACCAGAGGATCAAAGAAGAAATGATAATGAAAATGTGAAAATCTTTCATGATTAATGAACATAAATACATCCCATATCAAAATTAGGGATGGCAAATACAACAAAGGTTTACAGGGACTTTTAAATAGCACACATTTACATTCCAAAAGAAGGAGAACAGTCATCCAAGGCGCTGGAGAAAGAAAAGCAAACCAGAACCAAAAGCAGAAGAAAGAAAATATTTAGAGGTTAGAGTATATATTAATGAAATAAAAAATAAAAAATATAATAGAGACAAATGTTCATCTTTGAAAAGATAAATAAAATTGACAAACTTTAGCTAGGCAGAACAAAAGAAAATGAGAGAAAAAATGAGAAGGAATATTACTATGAACATTACAGAAATAGAAAGTATTATAAGGAAATGCTATTAATAACTGAACACTTATTAGGTAACTTGGATGACAGTCAAATACTTAGGAAGACACATGCTACTGAAATGGTATAAATAGAAATAGAAAATATCAGGATACTTATAGCAAACAGAGAGTTAAAATTAGCAATTAAAAAAAAAACACAAGGAAAATTCCAGAACCATGTGGTTTCTCTGTTCAATTATACTAAATATTTAATGAAGATTAATACTAAGCCTTTACCACCTCTTCCAAAAAAATAGAAGAGGGAAGAGCATTTCCCAATTTATTTCCTTGTTATCCAAAGCAGAAAAGAAATCACAAGAAAAGAAATGTGTGGACTGATAGAATTTATGAACACAGGAACACAGGTGCAAAGATCCTCAGAAATATTAGTAAGCTGAAGCTAGGAATAGAAAATTTAAATGAGTTTATATAAGGCTATAAAAACGATCACAATGTTTGTTTAGCTCCTGGAAATAAATTAATGAAATACAACTTGTCAATAGAATAAAGGGAAAATATACATTTTTTCAGCCTAATAAATGCAGGAAATGTACTATGTGAAATTTAAAATCCTTTCCTGATGAAAACTGTCAGCAAACTAAACATATAAAGGAACTTTTTTCAACATGTAAAGGGCATCTATGAAACAACGAACATCATTTTCAATGATGATAGACTGGAATGGCTTCTCCTTAAGCTCAGGAAATATACTACTTTCACCATTACTTTTAGCACTTTTGGGGAGGTTCTTGTCAAGGAGATGAAATAAAAGGCCCTCTAACTGGAAAGTAAGAAGTAAAACTATCTATTTACAGATAACATGATCTTACATAAGGAAAATCTTGAGAAATCCTGTAATAAATATTAAACTAATAAACAAGTTCAGCATTGCCACAGAAATAAAAATCAGTATCCAAAATCAATTTTATTTCTGTACATTATAAGTGAGGAAAACAAAAGTGAAATTAAGCAAACAATCCCACTGCAATAGTATTGTGATAGAGTTATGTACTCCTGATAAAAACAAAACAAAATATACTCTTATCTTAATTCTGTTCTGTGGCTGTGAGCCCAGTATGCATAGCACCGTTGAAGATACTATTTTTGGCTAGGGTGTGGTCAACTAAATCAGGATTGGTCTTAATCATATTACTGGAGGCCTTATTATGGTAACACCATGGGGGAAGCCAGAAGTCCATAGAAATCAGAGGAGAAAGGATAGAACATTGCCATATGACAGAAAAGTCAAGAAATGGAAGGATTGCCAACCCTGCATACTCTGTTGACTCTGGGAGAAATCAATCCTTCTACCTTCCAAAATCTGAGCCAATAAATTCTTTTTGTTAAACCCAACCTATTGTGTGTGTGTTTTCATAGCCAAAACTAAAACAAGTATCAAAAAGAATGAACTATTTAGGGTAAAATTTAACTACAGAAATGCAAACTTTATTCTCTGAAACCTACAAACTTTTGTTGAAAGAAATTAAAGACACAATTTAATTGAAAGAAATCCCATGTTCATGGATCAGAAGACTTAATATTGTTAAGTTGGCAATACTCTCCAAATTGATTTTAAAAATCAATGCAGTCTGTAACAACATCTTAGCTGGTTTCTTGGTAGAAATAGGTATGTTGATCCCAAATTTCACATGGAAATTCAAGCCACTCAGAATAGCCAAGGAAATCTTGAAATTGAATAGTCAGCAGGCTCTCAATTCTCTATATCAAAACTTATAACAAAGTTACTTTATTGAAGATAATGCTTACTGATACAAGGCAGACATATAGATGAACAGAATAGAATTAAATTCCAAAATAAAATTCACATATACAGTTAATTGATTTAAACAAGAGTGACAAGACAAATCAATGTGGAAAGAATAGTTTTTCAACAAATAGTGATGGGAAAAAATGAATATCTGTACGCAAAACAATGAAATAGCGATTTCTACCACCTGCCATATACAAAAGTTTATTCAAAATGGATTAAAGACATACACATGAGTTAACACCATAAAACAATTAACAGAGAGCATAGATACCACTTCATAACCTTGAATGAGGTTATATTTTCTTAGATATGACACCCAAAGAAGAAGCAACAAATATAAAAGAGATAAATTGGATATCATCAAAATTAAAAATGTGTGTACTTCAATGGCATCAACTGAAAAGTTACTCCACAGAACAGTAAAATATTTTTTTTAGAATCTATGTCTAATGAGAGACTTGGAATATTTTTAAAATTCCAACAACTCAACAGTAAAATATAAATAACCCAATTTTAAAACATACAAAAATATAGATACACATTTTGCATAGCAAATACGTGCATGAAAATATACATAAAATTATTGCTCATCAGGAAATACAAATTAAACCATAATGTGAAACCTCGTCATGAACTCTGGGATGACTGTAATAATTTTTTTTTTTTAGTTATAAAACAAATAAAAACCAAAAAAGAAAACTGACAATAACAAGTCCTGTTGAGAATGTGGAGAAATTGTGAATTTAAAATGGTTCAGCTATTTAAGAAAATAGTCTGGCAGTTTCTTAAAAGATTAAACATACAGGTGTAGGATGGTCCAGAAAAAACATTTCTAAAAATATATCAAAGAGATATATTTATTCATGCAAAACTTGTACATGAATGTCCATTGAAGCATTATTCATAATACCTGTAAAGTGTAATTGTCAAATCTCTATTAACTGATGAACTGACATATAAAATATGATATACTCATACAATATATTATTTTGCAATAAAAAATAAATGAAGTACTTATCACGCTTATACTATAACTTGAATGAATCTTGAAAACATTATGCTACCTGAAAGAAGCCACAAAGGGCCACATAATCTATCATTCTATTTATATGAATTGTTCAGAAAAGGCAAATCCATACAGAGAGAGTATAGATTGGTAGTTACGTAGGGCTATATAGGGGATTGAGGAAAATGTGAAGTGAGTGCTAACGGGAATGGTGTTTCTTTTGTTGTGATGAAAATATTTGAAAATTGATTGTTGTCACTAAATTCTATGAATATACTAAAAAATTCAATCACATACTGTAAATGGGTATGCAGTATGATATGTAAATTATATCTCAATAAAGCTGCTCAAAAATTTATCTAGCTTAGAAATGTGAAATATTTCTCCTTACACAGAATATTGCGCCCATAGTTCAATTTCACAATAAAATGCCTTGACTTCTTCTTTTGAAATTAATTTAGAAGTGAACTGAGAAGAGCTGTAGATAACTGCTAAATTCCAAATAAAAGTTTATGAAACATGAACACTCTACCCAAATAATTATTTCAAGTGCATCCTCATGCAAACATATTTTAGGATGAGAAATAATAAGTAAGGATATTTTCTAGCTGCAAAGTATGCCATTGATCATTAGTTTTATATTATAGGTAGGAATATTTTAGAACTACAAATTAAAAGGGTTTGCTCAAGGTTACAGGACTGGCTAGGTGCAAAGTCATTTGTAAGAGCTGACTCTTCTATCTTCCTAAGAAGTTCTTCCTCTGATTCATTAAAATAAATTGACTATAAATCATGAAAAGGTAATGATAAAATAAAAACTTTAATACAAGGACATTTCCCAATCATCTCCAATACATTTAGTGAAAAGAGGGGAGTTCTCTTTTGTCTACTGTATATATTTAAGTACTTTTCTTTAACCACTCTACATTCATTGCACACATTTGTCAGTCAACCTCTTCTTTCAGAGAGAAGCTGACATTTCAGATATTAATCTAAATCAGTTTCCATTATAGCAACTTTTTTTTTTTTTTAAATTCAAGCCATTCAAGATTAATAGGCACCCAACTTCAATGAAGCTGTGGAAATTGCCAATTAGAATTCACAGGGAAATAGCTTACATTAAAGGATGTCAGGTTGATGGGTGCAATCCTGAGACAAATGTGCACTTCAGGTCTACTCATGTCTTCATCTTAAGAAGCTGAAATTTCATCCTGATATAGTTTCATAAATAATTATGAGATGGCAGGAGAGATGGAAGGAGAAAGAGAGAGAGAGAGAGAGAGAGAGAGAGAGAGAGAGAGAGAGAGAGAGAGATAGTGTTGAATTTGCATGGATAGTAAATTTCCAAAATGGTACACAGACTCTATCAATGCTGACTATATCTATGGAGGAAGACCTTTTGTACACACATGTATTTGCATTTTCAAATAAATTAAATTAAATTATTAATTGATTATTAATATACCTTGACCTGACTTTGGCTAAGGTAATCGGGTCTTTGTATCTGTTCGATAGTCAATGCAAACATAGTTTAGGATGAGAAATAATAAATAAGGATATTTTCTAGCTGCAAGGTATGCCATTGATCATTAGTTTCATGTTATAGGTAGGAATATTTTAGAACTACAGATTAAAAGGGTTTGCTCAAGGTTACAGGACTGGCTAGGTGCAAAGTCATTTGTAAGAGCTGACTCTTCTATCTTCCCCAGGTTATGCTGCACTGGACCAATTGGATTAAAATGTCTGGGCTGGCTAGTAAAATCCGTATTCTATGACAGAACTCCAGGCACTCTTATTCAGATAATCTAAGGATGTGGGATGAAAAATCTGGGTTTTTATCAAGTCCTGCATTGAATTCTTTTTTATACTGAATCTTGACAGGTACTTCACTGGATTATCTATGGTGCAAGACTAAACTAAGTGAATTCATCACCAAGGATCGTGATCTAACGAAATCATCTCCATTTTGATGAAACTCTGCATTTAATAGAAGAGTGAAGACCCACTCTAAATTTCTTGTGTTATTTTTCAGAAAATTAAATCAACCTGGTGTAATATGGCTATTTTTTTCCTTCAAAATGAAAATGAAATATACATACTCAGATCTAAGTTTCTCCTAACTGATACTGGTTTTGAGTTCTTTTCTTCATTTTTAAACTTTTACATTAATTGTGCAGTTCTATTTGACTATGATAATTCAAACCTGCCAAAATTACTTTGGAAATTTTGAAAGTGAGAAAGTTTAAAATTTTCAAAATATTTTCAAGTGCAGCAAATATACACAGTGATATTTATATATATTATTTGTTATTAAATATTTCTATACTTAGAGTTTACATAGGACACACTTTGAACTTTCAAGAACTGTATTATTCATTGTGCTATCATACATAATGCATCAAAAACCTTTAATTTGCATCTAACATTAAACAAATTTAACAGCTAATGTTAAACAGATAAAGAATTTGCTGGCTTACAAATTACTACTTACAGAGATTATCTCCAGTAAGTCTCTATCCAGTAGGCAAAATAATATTACATCACACCTAATTTATGGATCTGATTTCTACTCTCTGGCAATCAGCTTCATCTTCAGACAGTCTTCTCTTCTGATGGAGAGAGATCATGACCAGCAGGTCCCAAGATTTGTGCTGTTATGGACTGAATTGTGTCCCGTTCCCCTACGGATATGTTCAAGTCCTAACCACTAGTACTGTGAATATAAACTTATCTGTAGAAAGTATCTCAGAATATATTATTAGGTTAAAATGAGACCAAAGTGGATCAGGGTTTGCCCTTAACTTAATATGCATTATGTCCTTATGAGGAAAGAAAATTTGGACACAGACAGAGAGGTAGAGACAGAGAGACAGATGGCCATATGATGGATGTGGAGATTGAGTAACGGCTGCATGAGACAAGGAAGACCATGAATTTCTAGCCACCCACCCAGATGACAAGGCAAAGTCATGGAATGGGTTTTCTCATTTGAGAGGAAGCATGTATCCAGCCTACACCTTGATTTCAGATACCTAGCCTCCAGAACCACAGGACAACTAAATTCTGTTGTTTTAAGCCACTTAGTCTGGTACTTTGTAACTGCAACCCTACCAAACAAAGATATATGCTCTGCCTTCATTACCTGAATGAAAGAAAAATACATAACTTGCAGCCATCCTAAAGGGAGCCAAGGTTTGATTAGTTTAACACGTGGTGAATCCATTATACAGCCCATGTGGTGGGGAGGATAAGATGGAATGATAAGCCTACCAAACTACATACTTCAAGATGGTAAGTGTGTTTTTATGGTGGGGTTGTTGTTAGCATTATAGACTCACCAGGACACCAAAATGAAAGAAGGGAAGACTATGTTTGGAAGGCAACTGCAAAGGTTCTCTGAATGTTTTAATTTTATATATAAAATGTCATGTTCTGCATAATACAACCATTCATGATTGGAAAAAATCAATATTCCCACAATCCTCACAGGTGGGCCATGGTGGCTCAACAGCCAAAGTTCTCACCTGCCATGCTGGAGAACAGGGTTCGATTCCTGGTGCCTGCCCATGCCAAAAAAAATAATCCAGTCAGTCCCAGAAACTTAGCGTATTTATGTGACACCTGAGACTCGGTTATAGCTCTGAAGCTATGAAATTCAGAAGTACCTCATATGGGAACCATTTAAATACTTGAAAAGGGGATCAGATTTTGAGTAAAGATATGAATGAAGCTGATCTGGATAGGAACAAGGTGGAGCAAAATACAGGGTAAAGGATGATATCACACAAATTTTAAAACTTAAACTTCTATGCAAGACCAAAGAGAGAGAAGTTTATTTGGTGCAACATTTATAATTTGGATAGTGCATTATCTAATTTAACTTGTATGGTCAGTTTACTTGAAAACCATAGCTACACGGAATCTTGAATAGGGCATGAGCTCTTGTTGGTTTGTACAGGTTAGTGTGATGCCCTGATACATCATACGGCAATTTGGGCAGAGAATAAAATAGTATTTGTAATGTCCCCTTGGAGTACTGGGGAGAAAGTAGGAAATATGAAACTTCCCATCTGGGGAATTCCTGACATTCTCATAAGCAACGGGGACAAAAAATTCAATAGGCTAAGCCCTCAGTCTTGAGGCTTGCCCCTGCAAACTTTATACCTACAAAGGAGAAGATAAGCCTATAATTATGCCAGAGAACCTCTTTTGTTGCTCAGATGTGGCCTCTCTCTCTAAACCAGTTTGGCAGGTGAATTTCACTGCCCTCCTGACTATGTAGGACATGATTCTGAGGGATGTAAATCTCCCTGGAAATATGGAACCAGCATCATGGGATTGAGAAAGCTTTCTTGACCAAAAGTGGAAAGAGAGAAATGAGACAAAATAAAGTTTCCATGGCTGAGAAATTTCAGAGTCGAGAGGTTATCCTAGAGATATTCTTACATATTATATAGATATCACTTTTTATTTTATGGTGTATTAGAGTGGCTAGGGGGAAGTACCTGCAACTCTTGAAGTTTTTTCCAGTAGCCTTGATCTTGAAGAAGACTGTTTAACCATATAGCTTTTACAACATGACTGTGTGATCGTGAAAACCTTGTGTGCGATGCTTCTTTTATCCAGAGTATGGACTGCTAAGTTAGTAAGGATAAAAATTAAATAAACAATAAGCAGGATAAAAGGTAAAAAGTTGGATAGAATGAAATGCTGTTGGTCAATGAGAGGGAGGCATAAAGGGCATGGGATGTGAGGTTTTTCTTGTTTTCCTTTTTGTTTCTTTTTCTGGTATAATGCAAATGCTCTAAAATTGATCACGTTGATGAATACACAGCTATGTTATGATATTGTGAGCCACTGATTATATAATATGGTTGGACTATATGTGTGTGAAGATTTCTCAATAAAAATATTTTTGAAAGACCTGCCTTGAATGAGGTGTTCCACAGCTCATTTGTAATAATCCCATCACAATGTCCCACCTACAAAAGCTCTGCATCCAGAAGAATGAATTAAAAGAACATGATCCTTTCTGAGGTGCAAATAGACTCCAAACTACTACACCATATTTTTGAAAATTCTTCGCATGATTCTGATGTACATGAAGTTTGAGAACTAATGATTAATCATTTCCAAATTCTCAATTTTTTCCATAAAAATTTTAAAGTTTATTTTGACATATATTTAGGCATTGGTAAAGTCAATGGGAAGTTTCAACCAACTGTGCCATTTATGAATATAGCAGCACTTGGTTATAATCCAGAAATGGGCATATGTGTAAGAATTGCAAATTTTCATTGGGCTTGAACTTCTTCCTCTGAGTCCTTTTTGTATTTTTGATTCTTGAAATGTCTCCATGTTTTGAAATTATTTGTATAATGATATGTCAACAGCTGAGCTAAGCACTATGCACACATTATCTCTAAAGCACATAATGATTTATTAAGTGAGGTATTGACATTATCATTTTAAAGCTAAGGATGCTATTGTGCAGAGGAGAACTGATCTTACATTTGGACTTGCAGGCCCCTTTACCTTGTGACATTTATTTCACAAATCCGTGGCTATTGGGGTGCTTTCTTCAACATTTTCTACGTCCCCCTTAGGTAACTAGAATATGCTGGTATCAACAATGTCATCTGGGTAGGTTGTTCTGTGCCCAGCCTGAGTCTTGTGGTGGACACTTTCCCCATTTATTTTCTTCAGGTTATTTTTTAACCTTCTAACTTCCTCTCCCAGTTTCTCTCAAAAGCTCAGAGAAACTTTGAGACTCAAACCTATGGGGATGCCAGGAAGGCAATCTGCCAAACTGATCACTCCTACAGAGCAATGCCCCATTTCATTCAGGGATTAATGCAGAAGGGGGCTGTTAGAGTGTTAGCAGATACACTTATTTGATGGAATTTGAGTTATTGACATAGAAAGGGCTTATGGAAAAAGATGCCTGTGTTGTGCACTCTCAAGATTTCCCCAGCTCAGAGAGTTCACATGACTGCTTCAGGTCACAAAGCTAGAAAGATCTGGAGCCAGGATTCTAACACATTTGGTATCCCTTCTCTTAAATGCGATTCAAAATATTTGATACTCATTTACAAAAGTTTCTCTCTTTGAGCATTTAAGTTCAAAGACAACATGAAACCTTAACTTAAATATGCATGAATAATCATCAAATAGCACATGATTTAAACATACTATTTATTGGATAAGTGCAAACTTTTACCAACCTTGAAAATCAATGTTATGTTACTGAAATATATATATTTTAGGTTTGTATACTGGCATGTATAATGATAACAATCCTCACAATAATGATAATAGAAACAAGAACAGCAAATAGAGTGGGTAATTATTAGGCAACAAATCAATGTAAAGATGATTTTATATCATTTGTCTCATCTACTCATCCTAATTATATTCCCAATATTAGATAGGGAAAAGAGGTTTAAAGAAGTTAAGCAATCTGTAGCAGTCAAGATTAAAATCCTTGTTTCTCTCCAGAGTGCCCCTTGTGTCATAAGGTCTTAATGGTTTTGTTTGGCTGGCAGAACAAACAATAAGGTAATTACCTAAACCAGTTAAGTTCTAATTTCATATAACTTGACTAATTTTTTATTATTTATTTTAGGGACTTCATCTCATTTTCTAAAGATAATTCAGCATGAATTATGATAAATACCTTTTTTAAAATTTTAGGTGAAATCTAGCAGACTTCATGTTACTTAGAGACTTAAGATATTGAATATTCAATGAAATTTAAATTTCATTAGAATGGAAAATGCATTAAGTAAAGGAATGCTTAAAGTTTTAAAATGGGCAAATAGTTTCAAAGAAGGTATGTATTTCTGTGAATAGCTAACATATTATATCTTACCACAAAACAAAATCTTTGTCAAAAAAAAACAACAAACTCTTTGAAATATTATGTATACAGTAGCATCGTATTGTGAACTACTGGCAAGCTCATATCTAAATATCCTTCAATAAGGGAGTGGGTTTGGAAATATGATGTCAATTTTTTACAGCTTTCAAAATTTAATCAAAGTAATATACTGAATACAGAAGTAAAAAATATAAGGAAATCTATCACTTCACAACAAAAGACCTTTGATCTTAATGGCCTTTCATATTATTATATTCTACTAGAACTTAATAAGAGTACATTACTGAAAAAGGCCCTGAGAAGTATTAAACCATAAGTATGCCCATAGTGAAGACAGTTCCTAGATTATGACTGAATGGTGGGCAATAATATTGTCGTTTCTTTATTGAAGAACTTTTATTAAGCTTTCCCATTTTCTAAAGTTGAGCCAGGCAGCCATTTAACTGTATTCACCCTACGAGTTGAAACAGCATTTAATGAAAACATTAATTATATGTATAAAGACGTGGATCCTCCTTCTTTTTTAATTTCTCTAAGACACAGTTTCCTTATCTGTGAATATAATTAGGATGAATAAAATGAGACAAATCATATAAAGCCATTTTTACATTGATTCATGCCTAATAATTACCCACTATTTACTGATCTTCTTTCTATTATTCTTATTCTCATTATATATCCTGTTATTATATAAACCTAAAATAAACATATTTTTGTGTTGTACTTTTGATTTTCAATGGTGGTAAAGTTTCGTTTTTATCAATTAGTTTCTTAAGGTCGTGTGATGCTTATTGATCATTTTATCCATATTATTTTAAGTTAAGATTTAATGTCTTCTTCTAAGTGACATGGTGAAAAAGAAAATGATCACCATTATTGTTGTGTAATGTACTTCTATAATGACACTTACTAAAATGTACTTCAAATGTATACATGGCTATTATTAATCTGTAGAATATGGGAGTTTTCTTTCTCGTGATGAATACCAAAATAAGTAGCCAACTCACAGCAACATCCCGACAGGTTTCTATCATGAACTTAAAGTCCTAGTTGACCTAAATATGAATCACAAGAAGACAGCAATTTTATTAGTGAATTTTTTTCAGCATAAAAAGGATTCTAAACAAATTTTTTGGGTAGTGGGGTTTTCTGTATATTAGACCTTAAGGTTGACTATTTCTAAGTTTTAGAGTCTATCTGAAATGGCTCATCTGCTGTAATACCATCAGTATAAAATGTCACTCTTTACATTGCGAGTGATGAACTATTATGGGTTGGCTTTATGTCATTTGCAAACCAAGCAGACAAATTTAATACACATAAAGGTCCATTAATACTGAAAGTTTCAAAAGCTAAATAATAATTTAAAGTAATAATAATGTAAATAAATGAGTGAATAATTTTCATAATATTGTAAATGAAAAAAAAATCCATGAATTAGTTTCATGAATTTATTCATGACGTCAACAGTATACTCGTGTTTTCTTTTCTACTCTATTTTTTTTCTCTCACCTATACTTCTCTGTTTCTCTCTGCTCGTTAGTCTCATATTCTTGAACTTCAAAAACCATGGTTCCATATGGTGACAAAAGGAGTGCATTTTCTAGTCTTTCATAGTAGGTAAGTAATTTATAACAGACTACATAATTTATAGTAAGGATTATAATTGGTTCAGTTTTCCATCACTTTGCCCAAACATAGATCATTGGTCCCACAGATGGGCAAGGAGGAATCAGCTTCATCCAAAGTACATGACATAGAGAAGGAAAGGTTCAAAGATATTTTAAACCATAAAATGTGCAATTAATAAAAATAATTTTGGGAGCTGCAATATTCATTGTACCAATGTTTATCAATATGACTTATTTGGATAGCTCATAAAGCAAAAAGACAACAGCATGATAGCTTTTATACTGGGAATAATATGATGTGATTTTACTAATGCAATCTGCAAATCAGCCATAGTCTTTCCTCATGACCCCAAGCCAGACAGCATGAGAGTTAGAATCAGAATATTTCCATTAAGAATTAAGTAACTGGGGCAGGCCATAGTGGCTCGATTCCCGGGTTCGATTTCCGGTGCCTGCCCATGCAAAATAGAAAAAAGAAAAAAAAATTAAGTAACTGGAATTTAAATACGCATAGTGGCATTTTTTTCATAATTACAGAAAAAATAATTCTTCAGTAGGTTTTGCTTCAAATTTTTCTATATAACACCCCTTGAGAAAAGTGATTTAAAAACTAGGTAGTAATTCCATTGATAAAGAGAATATTTATTTTAGTTTATTTATAGCTATTTTGTTTTGAGGAAACTGATTTATTTTACTAAAATTAAAATAATAACATCAGTCTTATTTTGGTTCAACTTTAAAAAGATGGGAAGAAATGCTACAGAATTTCATTTCTATATTATTTCATTGCATTTCATACTATTGTCTCTAAATGCATATGCTGAAAACCAAAAAGCCAATCTGAATGCTGATATGAATCCAACATAATTCATTCACTATTCTTCTTAAGAAAGGTACTTGTTTCTCTCAGTTAGCATTTGCCTTAAATGCTTTGGCTTACTTTTCAATTGATTTCAGCATTTCAATTTCCTTTGAGTGCTTTCCATTTGTCACTACTTACTAAAAATCATTGTGATAGTAAAAATGGCTTGAACATAATCATAACTTTTAATGCAACACTTGAGTATTTTAAAGAATAGAATGGATATAACCCAGTTAATTTGCTATTTTGCATTCACATGAGAATTTTTAACATATAAATGAGTACATATAAAAGACAGAACTGTCTTTGTGGTTGGATCATTTGAACAGTTCCTTGCAATTTCATGATAGACCATATCAGACAGTAAGGCATAGAATTAATGTTATTACCAATGGCCTTTGCCAAGATATTTATCTTTACACTTTTCCAAAACTGTGAAAGGAAAAATAATTTAATTATCAAATAATATATTTAATGTTCACTTAGTGAATCTTTAGTTTATATAACTGTATATGTATTTTAAAGGCCGTATGGAAAAAAGAGAGAGGGAGAAATTCTTATGGGTGATTGGAATAAATAAAATGCAATTTTTATCTGTAGGATTTCTTGACTGATTGGACTAACAGAACAAAACTTGGGGCAAAATAAGTTAGACAGTGAAACAAAGAAAATAGAATAGTAAATTCATGTTTGTGATATACTCTCAATTGATTTAAATCTAAAGCATACAAAAGCCACGAAATTTCATTTAAATATTTAGATGTACAGCTAGTAGAGGTTTTTGAGTGAACATTGTGTTAAAAACATTAATTGGCTATGCAATCATTTACTCACTAACAAATTAAACAAGAAGTTACCTAATAAATTAAAATGAATTTAAATAGGTATCATAAATTACTCGAGTTATTTCTACCCTAGCCACAATTGATACACTATATTTGGGATGTTTCGGGCATCAGTCTTCACTTGAGGTTATTGAATTTGATGCTTCATGAGGATTCACGGTTTAACTAGAAAGTAATGAATATTCTGATCAATGGCTGTCACTTCTTATCGTAGGCTTTTAATGTGAAATATTTATTGAATTAAAAAGCTGAAATTGTGTTTAGTTACACTCATTACAATATTTGTGTTTTCTTTCCTGTGATTCGCAGAACTCTGATATGTTAATATATGCAGAGTTTACGAGAACATATAAGAAAAATCACATCTCTTTAATCATCTAAATATCTCTCAACTTTCTTTTGCTATTCATCTAATTATTTAGTCATTTATCTTTAATCTGTTATTTTATAATCAGGAATGTGGTTGATGTTGTTAACTGTGTACATAAATATTTCTTTATATTCATTTGGATAGAACTGCATTTTAAATTATAATTCCGTACTAACTGCACCATTAACATGTATTGATATAATGATATATTTTATATTCCTATTAACAATGTGATGTGCTAGGGAAAAGACTGGAGTGATACAGGGAGAACTCAGGGAATACCAAGGATTGCTGGCCACCACCAGAAGCTAAGAAAAGGCAGGGAGGGATTCTTCGCTGCAGCCATAAGGAAGAAAATGGCATTGCAGACACCTTGATTTCAGAAGTCTAGCCTCCAGATTTGTGAGAGAATGAATTTCTGTTGTATTAAAACTCTTTGTTTTGATAATTTTTTTAGCAGCCCTGGGAAACTGATACATGCCTACTCAAAAATTCACAGGTGATTACAGGAGACAGACATCCTAATAATTAAAATGCATCCATCCATTGTAAACATTATAATTGCCTCAAATGCAAATTCAAATAGTCATTTTTTCAAAGCACTACTTTTATTAACTAGTTTCAACAACTTTTTTTTTCTTTTAAAAGCTTTTCAGCTCTTCTAGAAGCATGAACACCTTCCAGTCAATTCCAACTATTTTCAAGCACACTTAAACTTTACAAAAATAATTTGCAAACAAATAAAGATCAATTATTTAGAAGATAATCATAGTATTTGACTACAGTTAAAAAAAGGATATGCACCAAGCCGGTTCAGTGTTGTTAATTATCAATTTGTCATTCACTAGTAGAAGGAAGTTGGTTTTTGGAATCATATTCTTATTTGTTTTAAAATACCATTTTGAAATCATATAACTATGTCCCTTGAGGAACCAAATTGTTGATCTTAAAGTACAGCTTAAAAAAATAGTAGATTCTTTAAAGTCATTATTTACTTATAGTTATAAGTGATGTTTTTATTCAGGAAGTTGCTACATAAGAGTTAAGTTTATGTAGGAAACTTTCTCTTATTGTCCAAAATAAGGGAAAAATAACACAAAGAGATTGAAATAGGGACTTATGCATACAAGTCTCATTTGAATGCTTAAAAATCTATGCAAAATTAAGGAAAGTGGTTGGCTGAAAACTCTAATTTAGCATGACTTTTATAATAAGCTTCATCATTTAAATGTGGCTATCAACAAAATAATTGAATTCAGTGGATTTTATTCCTATTTGGTTAGTTTAAATTACATTTAATTACTGGTAAATGTTATCTTAATATTTACCATTTAATGGCTGGGATTTTGCAGTAATGTGATAGAATGTATTAAGAAAACAAAGTATGATTTCTCCCCTGGTAGTGTCATAAAGATCATAATTGAAATCTGTTTTACATCTGAAATGCTTTGGGGTTAAATACATTTTCTTAAACCTGTTGCTTTAGAAGAGCTTCTAATTTTCTCAGTATTTAAAACGTTAAAATTGTTCTATTTAAAGCAAATACATAATCTTAGTGTGTTTGTTGCTCACAAAGGAAATAATAAAATTTAATTAAAATGAACTAAATTAGTTTACTGAGATATTTGATGGAAAAAAATATTGTGTAAACTGAGTATATGGAAACTTTGGTTACTTCATCTGATAGTATGATTTAAATCCAAAATTTTGGTCAAGAAGGCCGGCACTTCTCTTTTTGCCAAGGAAAATATGGGAAGATTTTCTTTAAATTGGTGGAAATTCTTCCAGGCATATATAATTAAATAGGCAATTCTTTAGCTCTGCAATTAATGTTGCATTGAGTATTTTCACCGATTGAAAATATTTTAAGTTTTCCAACTCATTACAAAATATGAAGTTTATTAGTCTCGGTTAAAAAAACTGATTCGATACCTATACATAAATTTTCAATACTTATGCAACTTAAGGAATTATTTATACAGAAAAGTGAAAGTTATTAAAGATTTTAATGATGGCGATATCTCTGTAGAGAATTCATTCATCCCTTTATTCATTCAGACTTCATTACTTAAAATATCTCTCTCTATATGTATATATATATTATGAAGGAAAGAATGAGTATTGGGCTTGAAAAATTAATTAGATTAGATCTTTCTCTAGAGACTTTTTTGTTGTAGTGAAACTAACTTAAAAATAAAAAGTAATAACATAACAGAAAACATCTTTCTCAAAATTAAGGAACTATTTTCAAACTCATACTATAAACACTAAAGAATAGATAGCAGTTATACTTTATTTTGGATTAAATTGAACCTAAGAAATAAATGCAATACATATGGTTCAGTAGTTTTAGAAGAAAAATGAACAAAACTGTACAGGGACGGAGAAGCATCCAGAACAGATAAGAAGGCAGGGAACAAGTACCTGGAACCAATTCCACAACCGCAGAGAAGCTGGAGGGGATCTTCTGAAGCACTCCAGCCCTTCACCCATGAGGAATCCCTCACAGGAAAAAAAATATATAGGTCTTTCTTATAGATACACAAGGTTGACCTATCTTTTACTGCTAGATGTGAACTAATGTTTTCTATCCAGGAAGCAGGCTTTTCCCAATCAAATTATTTATAACTCACCTTTGGGAAGGGAAGATATGAGGTGGAGAGAGAAGCAGAAATTCAGTCTTGGTACTTCTCTGAGGATGTAGAACTGGAATATGTCGGATTTTTTTTTCCTACATTAATTAATAACTTTCAAATTTGTGTTACCTCAATCTACTAGATTTACGAAGTATTTTATCAGTCAAGAGAGAAAAACAACATTTCAAGACAATCTCATGTCTACTTTCATATGACCTTCCCCTCAGTACCTCCTTCTTGCTTCTTGAGTGTGTATCTGAGACATGTTATGTGCAATTCAATTTTTGCCTGGGACCATTTTTTGTTTTGTCAACCATTTGCCAGTTGGAGAAGCAGAAGATGATAAAGGTTTCTATTTCAACCCAGCAAGTCCTCTGTTGGAAAATTTTCTTCTAGATTCTGCTTGAAAATATAACAATTTCTTCTTTAGTTCATTTGTATCTAATCTTTCTCATATAAAGTTAAAATAAACCAACAGGCATTTAAAATATTATATTCCAGGATCTCTTTACGAACACGTTCATTTGATGTATTTTCTACCTTATTTTTCATGCTGGTGATTCTATCATAAACTGTGTGTGTCCCTGTGGTAGGTTGAAGCTGTTATGTACCCCAGGAAAGGCTATGTTCTTTTAATCCATTCCTGTGGGTGCAGAACTATTTTGGTGGGACCTTTTGTTTACATTACCTCAATCTGAGATTGACCCATCCCATTCAGGGTGGGTCTTAATCCCTTAATTGAGTCCTTTAAGAGAGAATAAAGGACAGAAAAAGCCCAGAGAGCTCAGAGAGCTGGAAAGAAAAGCCCTTTCTGAGAAGAAAGGACCAGCAGACACATACGGCATGTGACTTGCTATCTGACAAAGGAACCCTAGATGCCAATGGCCTTTCTTCAGAGAAGGTATGTCCTGTTGATGCCTTAATTGGGACATTTTCACAGCCTAGGGAATGTAATTCTCAAGCCAATAAATCGTCATTGTAAAAGCCAACCCATTTCTGGCATATGACATTACAGCAGCTTTAGCAAACTGAAACACTCTTTCTCCCGGCTTCCAATAGAAATTGCTTTTCCTCTGTTCCATGCTCCACCAGCAATTTATTTACTATTACTCTAGCTTTCAATTACTACTTCTAACCATCTTTCTACTTGTTTCTTATTAGTGGTTTCCAAAAACAATGTTACATGCTTCTGGCTTTATAACCGTCCTCTGTTTCTGGTACAAATTTCTGATTTCATTATTTATTGTGACCTATCAAATAATCACAAAACATAGCATCTTTAAAAACAGTGAAGATTTACTATTTTTTATGCCTCTGAGGTTTGGCTGGGCAGATATGATATTGACTGTGGTCACTCATCAGGCTGCATTCACCTGGGAACTCAGTTCTGTTACAATCTCCAAAAAGGCCTCACTGACATGTACAGGGGCTTAGTTCAGGCTAAGTAGATGTCGTGGTGCATGTAGACTTCCTCATCCCACGTCAGCTTTCATCATCCAGCATTTTAGCCCATGCTTCTCTACAAGGTTGGGGATTTTTAGGAGGAAGTGTTCAAAGAGAATGAAGCAAAAATATTTCAAAGGTGTCATTAACCGCTCCTGAATGATCACTTCTTCCTCAGATTACATATGATTACACGTGTGGTTCCTTATGTTCACTTAATAGAGAGAGTTAAAATCCTGTGTAGGTCATGAAAAGTTTGTTTCATTATGTTCATTAGACCAGAAAATAAATTGTTTCATTAATTCCTTTTTTTTTTTGGTAATCACCCAAGGGATATCACTGGTGGAAAATCTTTACAATAAACAGTATTCTTGATCATTTTTGTTTAGAGGGTATGTGATCTGATAGAAAATATATATGCTCACTCCTGGGCGGTGGATAATTGCTTAGCTCATAAACTAGAGGCCTAGAAAGGGCAAAGTCAGATGCTTGGAGAAGAAGGATGTCATTGGACCAGTGGAAATGACAACTAGGTGTGTAGATCTTTAAATGTTACATCAATGTCTCTGAAAAAGGAGAACATAACATTTCAGAAAAATTATATCACAACTAATGATGGCTATCAACTACCTTCTCTTTTTGCCATTCAGTGTGTACAATGGATCCATGAACAGAATTTCTGTGGCCAGGAGCATAAACTCCTTCTCCCTAAAGCAATTGCTTTATTGAATGGCTGATCTATCAGCCACAGAAACCGCTGATGCTCTCTGTAGAGCAATATCTCTTGAGGTGGCAAGATAACCACTCAGTATCAAGTCAATTACAACAGATTCCTCACACCCTGGAAGGATCAGAAATTTATCATTGCTGGAATTGGGAACAATTGGGCTTGTCCTCCTTTACCTCTCTGTCATCAATACCATAAGAGTACCTGATAATGACATGACATCTTACATAACATTGCCTCATATCAAAGGACCCATTTAATGGAAAAGCAGGTGAAATGCATCATGCCATCCATTAGACCTACCACTAGTTCCACCGAATATCACTGGTTTATTAGAATATTGGAGTAGAACATCAATGCCAACATAAGCATTCAGCTTGGGGATAATACCCAGTAAATTTAGGATATTGTTTTCCAGGATCTGTTACAGTTATTGAACTGATAGCAGAGTGTGTTTGGGGTCCCCAAGAGCTAGAATATGTTTGTTTAAAGAACAGAGGGTAGAAATGGGATTGGCCTGTTTCACCAATACCTAGGAATCACGTGTAGAGCTGTTCTTTCTTTCCCTAAAAATTAAACTTTGTCTCATTTGAGTTCTTGTTTTTTAAGGTAGGGAGAGAATTAACAGTTGATTGTCTGGTTTCCATGAAACACGAGGCCGTGACTGCCTCATGGTCACTTTGGGATTCTTGACACAGCTGAACAGTAGGCAAATAGGGAGTCAAGCTTTCTGCTACAAAATGAACACTGGGGCAAATTTATTCAGGATACAGAAAATTTATTGAACTTTCTAGTGGTACATCTCTGCCAGACGATAATGAATCAGTATGGTCTCTGGTGGAAATATGTTTCAAAACCACTCTGCATTGTCTTATTAAAATTACATTCAACAAACACCTTATAAAGTCAGTAATAGAAAAGATTTAATATGGGATTACAAACTTTTAAGGGTGATATACATGTCATTATTTTGATTGTTGTAATGATTGCATGGGTGTATAATGTGTCAAACGTATCAAAACTATATACTCTGTGTACATTTTATTCCAAATATGCCAAAAAAACTGTTTTTATGAAAAAATGTTACATAAATCAGTATACAATATATAATGAATATATAATTAAATGCATACACTATATATGCACATACATATATCTACATACATGTACATATGCATTAGACATTCATATACATAAATTTCATCTAACATTACAGTGGCATATAAGATATTATGTAGCAAGAATTTTCTTTCATTATCAAAACTATGCCACACTATCTAGAAGGCTGACACTGTGTTTTAATTCCCTAACTTTACTAGAGTTCTTGTTGAGAAAACCAGTGAGAATGCTGCTGAGAGAATTTAGAGAAGTTACTTATGTCTTATCTTGACTTTTATTTATACATATAAATATATTGTGCTTTTGATTTGGTCCTATGTGTAAAGTTGTGTTCCGTGAGGAGTCAAAATAAGAGGCGTCCAAATAATTTAAAACTCAATAAGATTCAATTGTAAAAAACTCAGTAAGATTCATATGGTACTTCCTGATGATTCAGAGAAGAAATTACCAAATAGAAATATTAAATGACTGGTTCTAATTATAGATCTAATGAAATCTATACCTAAAATACAGGGCTTAAGATGTTCTATCAAGTGGTCTTTCACTACCTCATGTAGATAATCATATTCATGTAACAATACTATAGCAGTATGAATCGTCAGTCCTTCTATTGAATGGAGAGATAACAAAAGATTGATGGATATTTTGAAGACAAATAACTGGCTGAATGAAATATCTTTGCCTATCATCAAGAAGTGCAATCCTTTTTTGTTTTCGTCTCCGTTTATTTCTCCCTATTATAAGTCAGTATGCTCCATATACTTAAAATGGGAAAGTAATGAACTAGAAATTTGTTGAAGTAAATTAAATCCATATCCATAAATATAAGAATTAAGAAATGATATTTCATATGGGGTTCCAGAGATGGGATTTTTCCAATTGATTTTTAATACGAGACGCTAAAGTAGATAGTAGATTTTAATTAGAGTACGACTGAGAAAAAAGTTAATTGCACTCACAGTAAGAAATACTGTGATATGGCAGTGAGAAACAGGATTTCACTAAATGCAACAAATATATCATATTCTAAAATATGATCAATGAAAAGAGAACGTAGGTGTAGTACCGAATAAAATTCTGTTTATTATCTGTATTCATGTTTCACTGATGCTGCAATTTACCACTTAGTCCTCCTCTGACCTGTTGTGCAAATATCCTCATGCTTATGGTAACTGTAAACAGGGTGTAACATGTGCCTCATACAGAGATGGCATTACAGCATTACAAAAGGGTCCATTTAACAACATGTTTTTAAAAATTCATAATAATTTTTCTTCATGGAAAAATATATTAGTGGATATATTAATGTTCTTTTGTTAAGTTTTTTAATTAATAAAAAAGTTTAAAAAGAAAAAAAATATATTAGTGAACCCATTGCTGATCTTTCAAAAATTAACTTAGTAATTTTTATATAATTTCTATCACCTGACATGAAGACATATATTTGAAACTGCCTGGTTATGTTGCTTAGTTATTTTTAAAGTACACATAATTTGTACATATAGAAACTCTTTGCAACTTAAATGTTGCAGGCTAACATTATACTGATATAGAACATTTGCTTGAAATAAATATAATATCTAATAACAGAAATATCATATATAATAAATATCATATAAAATCACAATAAATGAAATTACACATTTTCCCTTAAGTTTATGTTTTTTGTTAATATGTGATGATAAACATTATTATACACCCCAAATTACAATTGCATCACATATGTATACATTTTAAAAGAGTTCCTTATTACTATTGAGATATTCTATTATGAATCTGATCATAAACACAAATGGAAGCCTATTTTTATTGCAATTGTATTGCAATATTACAATACAATATTCACAATATTCATTTTTATTTTACTCCTTTTCTAATCAATAACAAAAATGCAACCAATCAAAATATCAAATGGTGAAAAGTGTGGTATTAGACACTTCTGTAAACTGACTACTTTCTTACTGTGAAGATTTTCTGTGGAATTGTCAAGACCTATTTCTTTTCCCAGACCTCTTTAATGCTGTCTTTCTCAACTGTAATTGCTTACCATTTAGCCAAAGAAATAGTTAACGACATAGCATTGCCTTGGTTTGGTAACATTTGGAATTATAAGCACCTTAAAATGAAGCATTAAAAAGTAACATGTACCTTTAACTTGTCTACTGCTTTGAAGAAACACAGTGGGCTTAACTCTTTCTTAAGCCCTAGGAGTTAATAGGTCATGTATCTCTTATTTAAGAGAAAAATATCTTTCCTTCTCCTTTCTAAGATCTCACAAAAACTATATTGGGCTGAATGGCCAGTGACAGTATATTATTTCTATGCTTACTTATCAAGTACACTGATCAAATACAATAAACTAATCTATACAAATTCTATTTTTCTATTCTCCTATCGTGACTCAGGAGAGGCTCAGAATATGATTAGACAATAAAAGACTATATCCTTGTAAAATGTTTCTATATTATGCTGTGATTAGTGGTATCCCAAGGGCCTTGATTGCTCTGATTAGGTAAAATTAATTTAACTGCTGTGTTAGGTGAATAGGTTTGTAAAATGAAAGCAAAGGACTTGAACAGCCAAAATAAGATGGACTGGAACTAATCAATTGTTGTTTTCTTTTGGTCCCAGGCAGTCATGTTTCATTGTTAAAGAGAGGTAAACATGAGACTTTTACGCATGTAAAGATTATTTCAATGTGATATTAAAAATAATTATGAAGGATGATCTCTTTGCATTTTCTATGTGTTACATGCCTTCCAATAACAAGGCCACCCAACAAAATAGAAAATTTGTCACAATACTAGTATGAAGAAAATTTTTATTTGTTTTTGAGCAGTATTATTTTGCCATTTGTAAATAAAGAGCATTTAGTACTTTACTCCACAGGTAAAGTGAGCTAGAAAAAACCAAACGAATACTGCATTAAGAATGAAGGCGAAACCACTGCTCTATCTTCTCTTCTGACAGCTTTACAGTGGTTTTTCACCTTGCTCTCTTTCCTGTTTCAACTTCTGCATAGAATCCTTGCTCTAAAATTTTCCCTAGTGTCAAGGGAATTACACGGGATGGATGGATGTATTATGCGGGAGTTCAGTGTGTCACAAAGGAATGCTAAACTGCTGTGCAGCCAAAGAATACAACAATTGTACAGCATGGTCTATTCATCATTTAGAATTATGAAATATTTTATTCTGATCATAAAATGCAAAGAATAAAATCAAGTGGAAGTGAAATGCTACAGTTGTATTTTTATTTCACTGTGTACTTAGTACTAATAGGGTAGAATAGATAGAAAACAAAACAGAAAATAATGTTCTCATTTACTAGTGTCCCAATCATATTCTTTAAGGTGGTAAGAATAGTAAGATTAATGGAAATAAAATGATGCACCTTTGATCTGAAGCTTTTATTTAGAATTTGACAGCTTAAAAATTTATCGCAAAGGTATGTTCTAGATTGGGAAAGATGGCGCCAAGTATTCCATAGAGATTTAACAAGAGATGTCAGCAGAATTCAGCTAGTTTGGGGAATAATCATTGAAATATGGGACTTAGAAGTGGAATCTAATTTTGGAATCTAACACTTGGACAGAAAGTGTCCATGTCTAGTGGTCTCCTGCTAACCAAAATTCTGAATAATGCAGAGTATATTTCATGTTAACATCTACTTTTTGGGACATCTGAGCCATTACAAGTTTCAGATTTATTATCAGCGTGGACATCTAGGAGGTGAATGCATGATTTTTTTTTTCTTTAACTGGAACACATAAATTCACTGGAGATTTACTGAGGTGCTTGTGATTAATAGCAATGGTTGCCTTACAAGGCTCAAGAGCTGTCTTACACTATTATTGTTTCAGAAACTGGAAGTCTGGGCTGAAGGTCATGCAGATTTTTGTTTATCCTCTGGAAAAGCCATCTGAACCTAATGATAAACTTGGGGATATGTAAGTAAATCTCCACATTATTGGCCAAATACATGACCAGAATCAAGGTGAGGGGTTGAGATCTACAGATGCACAGTGCATCTGGCCATGTATTTCTTCGGAGATGTAAAGAATCTGTTGGAGGGTAGGTAATAGCCATGAGAGCTAAGAGGAAAGCTTTTGATTTTGGCAAAGTTCCTCAGATAGATATAAAAATGCAGTTTGAATGTACCATTCTTCATTCGATATCCCCTGGGGGCTGAGTATGGTAGATGCAGTGAAGATTCTTGGTGACAGTCAGAGACTTAAAGAATTTCTCTACTACTGTTCAAGTAAAATGGGTACCATGCTGTGATGCGCTGAACAACGACGGTCCCAAGATATCTGTGTCATAATCCTTGAAACCTGTGAAAATGTTACCTTACACGGTACAAGGGACTTTGCTGAAGTGATTAAGTTAAGGTTTTTGATATGGTAATATCATCCTAGATTTTCTGGGTGGGCTCTAAAGGTAATCACAAAGTCCTTTAAGTAGGGGGCAAAGGAAGATTTTACTATAGTAGAGAAGAAACTGCTCCGGTCAAGGAAATAGATTGGAGTGATGCAGACAAAAATCAAAGGATGTCTTCTTTTTGCCTGTAGGTAGCTTGACTAAGAATACTGCAAGCTCATAATCACATTGCTTTTGTTCATACTTTTTCTTAGCATACAAGACCTTGGTGGTCTCTATGAAAGCCTGGATGTTTACCAGAGCTTCTCCTCTTTGGCAGGCTGTGAACACTGTTTGTTGTCCATTAAAGTCCTGTGTCTGCTGTGTGATTTTTTAGCTCTCAGTTTATGCCTAAGGAACAACAACTAACTTGAGTGGATCAGTAATTCCAAATTTAGCTCACACTTCTCTTCTGCCCTGGATATTTGTTTGTTTGTATGTTTGTATGCTTTTTGGGTCACATTTCATTATTTTTCCATGTGAGTATCCCATTATTGCAGTGCCATTTGTTGAATTTTTGTTAGTTTTTTTTTTTTTGCTTGTTTCTTTATTATTTTGGGAAGTGCATGGACCAGGATCCCCTGATCTTAACGTATATATCTTCACAGTCTTGAGAATTCTGTGATGACAACTTCAGCTAGATCTTTTGTTTGTATGGTACCAAGCGTTTGTACTTATTCTCAATAGATTATTTGCTGTAAAACAAGCAGTTCCATCATTGCCTGTATCTAGACAATTTAGATGCTGCTCTCTCCAAACATTTCATTTAGTTGTGAATTAATGAGCTTATATGAAATATCCTATATCAAGAATTTTGTACAATTACAGACTGCTTTATTGGCAGTCTGAAAGATTTCTAAAAAAGCAGAAGAGAGTGAGAATGATAAGAAGTTATGACTTTGTTTATGTTTTAGAATAGTTGTGTGGTAAATGAACTAGAATACTTAGAAATACTTTTAAACCCATGGTTTATGATGCAGTATAAAATATGTATTAAGAATTATCAATTGTGAATTGTCATTTTAAACCTTTTATGAGTTTTACCTTAAATTGCATGAACATTTCAGAATAATATTTATAAAATATTTGTTCTATTAAGATTAGTGAAAATTCACTGTTTTGACTATCTTAAATTCAGTTTAAGATGTAAGTAATTATTTAGGAAATATATTTATTCAAAACTAAGAATAGACTTGAATTTAAATGTCAAAGTCTTCATCTTTATTGTTCATAGCCAATTTCTTTAAAAAATAATTCCTTTTTAAGTAATTGATTTTGAAATGTGAAACAACATATGACAAATAATAGCTTTCAGAATTATTCACTCTGTAGCTAAGCCATAGCCATTATTCTTTGCTTCAAGAAATTTTCCATGGGTAGCAAATTATAAATTTCATATATATTAGATTGTTCATCTAACTTCTCTTTCTCTCTCCAAAATCTTTTCAGATAAAAATATTTTAAAGAAATATGAATTACTTTTATAAAATGTAAATCTCATGTAATAAAAATTACTATTGTTCTCTAAAGCCTAAACTAGGATTTGACTCAATGTTGGGATATGGTAGAAGTATGAACAGGAGCAGAGTGAATCAAATCATATATTGCTCATCATTGCTTTGTTATTTATCCAGCACTAAATTTTCACCTATTATCTATGTAGATGATGTCTATAATCCAATAGAACATAATTGTCATGGACTTACCAAGAGCCAGAAGTGATGCTAGGGGGAGACAGATAATAAGTGTTCAAATCAAAATGCGTATAACAGTCTCTAATAAGTTCTATAAATAAAATGATGGGGTCTTAAGAAATAAGTATGCCAGAGATTATTTCTGTTATTCAATTATACGTAAAAAAAAATAATAACCCAAAAAGGACCCCAAATTGAGCAATTATTTCGCTCAAGAGTCTGCAATTTGAGGAAGTCTCTTCAGGAATGGTTCCTTTCTTTTCCAGATAGCATCAGCTAGGGGAGCTCAACTAGGGCTGAAGTATTACCTTGCAAGTTTTCTCAGTCACATAATTGACAGTTGACCGGCTTTTGGTTGGGAACTGATCAGGACTTTTCCCAGAGCCTTTTGTCCATCTTCATGTGAGTTTCTTCATGAGGCTTCATAGATTCCCTCAGAGCATGGCAACTGGCTTCAACGAGCATATTATAAAAGACCAAGGAGTCATATGCAAAACTTCTTATGGTCTAGCCTTAGAAGTTATGTACTTCATTTCTGCCACAGTATGTTGATTACATGAATTCAGGGTAAATTGACCACATAGGTGGATAACTGCTGAAAAGAGTACTTCATTGAGACCACATGAGTTTCCTTCTAAGAAATTATTATTTACTTGAGACTTGAAAATTGAAGGTAAATTAGATAGGCAAAGCAGGTTAAGGAGAGTTTCCCCATGGAGTAAAATAATGTGTGAAATTGCTGAAAAAAGAAAGAGTTTGTTTCACTGAAGAAACTTCAAGTGTAATCTGACTAAACCATGTCAGGTGGGTAAACCAATCATGAAGTTATCCAGTATTTCTGATAAGTGATGATATTATGGTGATTTGAACTAGGATAGTGGAAGTGGAAATAAGAAAGAATAAAACCATTATATTTTGAAAGTAGCATTTAGTGATGATTTGAACCTGGTAATTTACAAGTTTGAATAATTGAAAGATAATATTCAGTTTTGTAGCTTGAGCATACAAGCGAATAGTGGTATCACTTAATGAGATGTGATAGAAGAAAAATGGGTAAGAATATTAAGAGTTGGGTATTTGATTTGTAAGTATTATTGAATTATAGTTCTAGATATGTATGAAACCCAAAAAAAATGTATTAGCTCAAGATATATATTGTGTGTGGGGGGTGCACAAAGCTTGCCATAAAGAAGGCATTTGAAGCCACTGGCAAAGATGAAATATCCATGAAAAACTTGGTGGATCCTGAAGGGAAATGGATCCCAAGACAGCACAAAAAAATTTTCAAATTAAGAAGTCAAATATGAAAGAAGAAATCAGTAATGTACGCTGAGAAGGTCAGCCACAACTGTATAAGTAAAATCAAGACAGTAATTGATGGAAGGTAAATTTGGAGAGTAATGTGGTTTAAAAAGATGAGTTAGTCAAATGTGTTTAAAATTGCATAGAGCTCGATGACACATAAGAACAGAAGATAAGTATGCTTTGGATTTGGTAGCCTAGAAGTTCTTTGGCATACTACAGAGTTCTGGATTTGTGTGTTGGGAGTGGGGAGGGGATTGTTGGTTTGTTTTTCAGTTATAGGATTCTCAGGTAGAGCAGAACACAGAACCCAATTTGGAGTAGAAGCATTTTTCCCTGGAGTATGTTTGCATGATACATACATACAGGATGAATCAACATATAAGAAGTCTCTATCAAATGTAGGTAGCACTAGCTTGCTACTTCTATTGAGAGATAATTCTCCATGAATATTTTCACATTTTTGCATGGTCTAGGCTTTCTGAGCAAAGAACATTGAGAAACTTGTTTAGAAGATGATTGAATGGCAAACATGGCATAGAAGTTAGAGACAGTGCATTGCTCTGAAGAGATATAGATATTTATCTCTCTTGGAGCCATTTGTTTAAGTTCTAAAGTGTAAATAAAATGAGACACTTTCCCTCTTCTCTCCTAGAGACACTTGCTCACATTTCCAGAACAAAGATTCCTTTGTCACTAGAAGGAAGAATGGCTTCCAGGGCCCAGTATTACCTTCCATATTGAGAGCAGTCCATTGCATGCGGCCACCTACATGACTGGGCAAGGCACTGAAGGTCATCAGACCTCCTCAGGGGGCAGGAATGTACAGATGGTATTGTAAACAAGGCACTGAAACTCCTCTCCCCTGATCACTGCTGATAACAAACCTCCCAACCCCTGTGTCATGAGACCCTGCTGAAATTCTGTTGTCATACCTTATGAAAATTCTTTGTCCTGAATCCTTATAAGCTATTGTCTGGCACTTCCCCACTTTGTGGAATGCTGGCTTTCATTTCATGGTCGGTGCCACTGAGAAAGATCTTTTTCTACCCATAATTCCCAATAAAATCCATGCCTAATTCTTTGCCCAGCATGTTCTCTGGTTTTAGGACTGCATTACTCCAAGCTCTTTGAAAGCTGGATTGAAGCAGTGGATGTGCCAGCCACACTGTCTATAAGTCATGAGTGTCATCTTTTCCGGGTTCCTTTCCTGTGGTGCACACTACTTCACAGGCATGGTAACACTGCAACGTGTGTCTCCAGGCTTGAGAAATAGGCACTAAGATGCTGTGAGTAATAAAATGGCCTGTTCTCTGATAGAGACCCCATGTTTCCTGACAGAAAATGAGTAAATACCTTAAAAGCTCTTTAGTCACAAACTGTTCTCCAGACTTACAATTGCTTTTTAAAATAACAATAAATAATTGAAGAGATGTAGTCTATTTTTCCCATAGAAATAATAGAGTATGAATTATTTAAATCACTCGAAGTTCATGTATACTTTTTCATTTTTCCAAATTATATTTTAAGTTGTACAAAAACTTTATTCCCTTTTATTTACTGAAATATAATGAATAACAATTTCTACAAATTCAAAATGATCTATTTTTCCATTGTAGATCCATTAATTAGTAAAGATATTCATCGGAAAGAATGTTTAAATTTATAGATTTCTATGAAAATTTTAAAGGCAGTCATTAGGATTCCTGACCATTTGAAGGAAGGGTACTATTTTTAAACACTTCCTCTAACGTGCATTTTTAAATGAACTATTTTACAATTCTACTGTGAATCTCAAATTGCTATAATTATATAAAGTCAGTAGAATAATTATATACACTCTTCATGTTGAACAAGTTGGAAATTTCTCCTTCATTTGAACAGCTTCAAATATCTCAGCAAATTGATCTTTTCTTTGTAGACTATTAAAACTGGCAAGAAAATCACATTCAAAGTTCTGTAAAGTTTGCAGACTCTATCTGATTTCTAATAAAATACTTAACAAGAGCATATATATGTACTTAATGATTCTGTTATTAATTTTAATTTCTTATTTCAAGACTTTAACAATTTATAATTGTATCTGTTTCCCCAGAAGATAATCCTCTTACAGAAAGCAAGTAAAAAATTATTTAAATTTTTTTTAAATAAAACTTTAGAATTAATACAGTAGACTTGCTCAGAAATATCTTTTGGTAAAAAAAGATGGGAAAACACTCGTGCATTCTCATCAATATTCTAGATAAGATCTCAAACTAATAGATTCTTATAATTTTCAAAATTGAAGTAGATAAATGTTTTCTAAATTTTGAAAAATATGAAGAGGATTTTTGATGAAAAAGTCAACTGATGATACAACAGCTCATAATAATATTTTGAAAATATTTTGTTGCATATATATATGTAAAAGCATATAAGCATGTGTGTATATATTCATTTATGAAAAAAATGAGAAAGCAGACACTATAGTTTTCGACAGGGAATAATAAGGTATATAGTATATATACATGTACATATATGAATAGAAATCCTGTTCTTTATGTTGGGGATGATTTCAAGGAGAATAGTAGTACATTAAAAACTTTCCTTTTCTATGTCCTAGGAGATTTGCCTGTATACTCTGGGGGTGCAAGTGATTGTGTCATGACATGGCTATCAAACACTGCAATTTGCTTCTTATGTGCTCTATTATTCTTTAAAAAAAATACTTGAAGATACAGCTCAAAAGTAAAATTACACTGAAACTTACTAAATATTTTATTCAAATCATTTCCAATTCAGAGAGCATTTTGGAATTTACATCTTAGCAGACATTTAACATCAGCAAGCTTCAGTTGTCCTATCTGCAAAATAAAGAAGTATGTTTGAAAAGCACTTAAGCTGTTTTGTAACTTAGAAATGCTAACACTTCTACAAAACTCCCATTGGTTATACAGGCTAACTTGTCTGACAAGCTTGGAGAAAAATGTTGGTGTCAGACTTTGCTAAATATATATATATTTATGTTGCAAGGACACTGTAAATTGTATTTAAAATATCTTGTGCTACTTAAACACTTCTTATAAGCATAAATAAATGTGTAAATCTACTACAATTGTTCCTAAGATTTTCATATGAAACAACTAAAACCATATATTTTGCATTCAGTGAATGTCTATTGAATGAATGATTATGTTGTGGATTATGAAAGGAAGTGTCTATAGTAGACTGCTCATTTGCCTAAAGGTTACTCCTGACATCAAGAACTGAAGTCTGCTCTAAATGCTTCATCTTTCCCTTTGTTACTCCATCTCCAGAAATCAAGAGCAACAATAAGAACTTATATTTCTTATTTGATTGTGTATTTCTCATTCAGTTTTTTTTTACAGTAAAATGTAACACAAAGGACTTCAGCATCATAGATGTTTGCAGCTGTTGGTGAGCTCATTTATTTTTCCCACATTAATTTCATACGTGTAACATTTATAATGTGTAAACAAACTTAGTACATCTTGCTTTCATTATCTCCCAAGGTAAGACGATCACAGTCATATCCTTAGATAATCCCATCTACCATAGGGGTCATTACTCTAAGATCAATCTATAGGGATAAAATACCATAATTGGCAATAAATTACAACTCTTTTGAAGGCTTTTTTTTCCAAAATCAGAGATTTAGTATGTATAAGGTGAGTCACTATAACTGTGACATTTTCTGGTGCCAATGTTATTGGGTGGAGCGAGTATGTTTGTATTACCTGTGGAAACCTGATGATAGTTGTCATATTCATCTCAGGAAGGCAGATGGTTTCAGGTTCATTTTTCATCCTTAGTGCACAAAATGATGTCTAACACACTATTCATCATTAAGAGACTTTCTGGATGCTAGACTAACTCATAAAAGCTCAGTGTCCAGACACTGCAATCTGCCTCTTAGTTCCCCATCAAACAAAGTACTAGGTGCTATTTGATTGTTTTATGTCATCTTGTAACATGCTCAGATGGCAATGCAATGTTGATTAATTACTTTTTCTAGAATACTTTGACTCTTCCCCTAATTACCTTCACACTTTTAAGAAAAATATTTATGATAAGATATTTGACTCAGACCAAATGTGTCATGTCATTTTTTTGAAAGTCCAGATATTATTTGATCATTCTTCTTATTGAAATCATTCCATGGTTAATAGAAATCAGAAAAAAGTCATATTTAAACATATTTATAAATTTCATGTGATTAACTTATTTGACCTGAATTTTAAAATCACTGTTTTCAAATCAACCTATGTAGTTTTGTTTTTGACACCTTTCTCATCATCTCTTTTTTCCACTATTCTCTTATCACTTCAACTATTTTGCTAATATCTGTAACCATATATTTTCTGCTTATATTAGCTTCCTCATTAAATTTTCCATTATTCTTTTTTTTCTTTATTAGATAAACTGTGGGTTTACAGAACAATCATGCACAAGATACAAGATTCCCATATACCATTCCAGCACCAACATTTCGATTCGTGTGCAGCATTTTTGCAATTGCTGATAATGCACTTTTTTAAATGATTGTTCTATTAACTATATATAGTCCAGGTTTTAACTTAGTGTTCACTTTTTGTATAATATAGTCTCATGGATTTTTTAAAAATTATTCTGTTACTGTATTTAACATTTCCCCTTTTAATCACATTCAGATATATATTTTACTAATGGAAATTGCATTCATAATGCAGTGCCGTCATCACCACCACCCAGTACCAAAACACTATTATCATTCCAAATAGGAAAACTGTACATTTTAAGCCTTAGCTTCTTATTTCCTATCCCAACCGTGTTCTCTGTTAACCTATGAATGAGTGTCCCAACTTCTCTGTATCCTTTCCAGTACTTGTTATTTTCCCCTTTATTAATAGTAGCCATTCTAATAGTGTGAAATGGTATCTCACAGTTTCGATTTGCATTTCCCTAATGGCTAATGATGCTCAACATCTTTTCATGTACTTTCTGGCCATTAGTTTATCTTCCTTGGAGAGATGTCTACTCTGATCTTTACCCAATGTTTTAATTGGGTTGTTTTTTTTATTAAGTTGAAAGATTTATTGATATCTTCTGGATATTAATACTTTATTGGATATGTGGTTTAGAGGTATTTTCTCCCATTGTTTAGGTTGTTACTTTCCTTTCATGATAAAGTCTTTTGAGTCATAAAAGTTTTTAATTTTGGTAAGGTCCCATTTATCTAATGTTCAACTTTTTTGTTCTCCCTTGTCTATCCTTTTTTCATATTTTAATTATTTGATGCTGATACTTCATTTTTCAAATATCATTATTCTGTATTTACTTGCTGTTTTAGCTTGCTAAGGCTGCCAGAATGCAATACACCTGAGATGGACTGGCTTTGTATAGAGAATTTATTTAGTTAAAAATTTACTAATTTAGGAAAGCATATGGTGACGTTTGCTGGGCTTCTCTCCAGGCTTCTGGGTTCAAATGGCTTTTCCCCCAGGCAGTTCCTTTCTGCATCTCCAAATGTTTGGATCTGAGCTGACTCTGAGCGGTGAGCTGTGCTGTGCCGGGCTATGCTGAGCTGTGCTTTTAAGCTTCCGCTAACTAAATTAAATGTCACTCATTGTGGAAGGCACTTGCCTTAGCCCACTGCAGTTGTGATCAGCCATAGATGAATTTCACATGTTGATAATTTAAGCCCACAGCAAGAGACCTTGGCACCATCACCTAGCCAAATTGACACTTGAAATTAACTACTACATTTGTCTAGCTTAATTCCTCTCAGTTTATGTGTAAAAGCCCTTTTAGTAATTAAAGCAACTATTTAATAGTTTCATGTTCAAATTTTCTTTCAAATTGTGAGTCTGTATTTCACCTATATCACATGGTATATCAACTATATCAAGCTGTTTAGAATTTACGCAAACATAAAATTATATCTTCCACTGTGAGCTCCTGATGTGGAGTTATAAAATTTGGGCTTGTAAATGACAAGGGATAATGATTAAGTTTTAATCTTTATAAACTTGATGGAATATGCATGTCTTCTCTTCCCTTATCTTTCAAAACTCAGTTTAAGAGCATCTCTTATGACTCGCCAGATCTGTGAGTTCCCCAAAGCCGCGGCGGCCGGCGCCCGGCGCCCCTCCCCCATAGGCGGATTCGCGGAGAGAAAGGAAACAGTAGCAGGGACTGAATCCAACCAAGTGCCAATTGCGGCATTAATAAACAAATTCTGATTACGAAAAATAGCCCCCAGCTCACGCGAAACCGGGCAAGTCAGAAGTCGCTTAGTGGGC
>PVIY010019626.1:0-45509 GCA_004026745.1 Myrmecophaga tridactyla
TATAGACCCCAGCTGGATTTTCCCAGACCAAACTGGCCTCCTATCAGGAGGAAAGAGTCGCCTGCATTGGTTTTCCTGAGGGTGATACCCAGCAGATTGAAAGCCTTTCCTGTGAAGTCTCTGGACTCTGTTTTTCTTATCTTGCCCAGTATGTGGTGCTTGTCTGCCTGCAGGTCCCACCAGCATAAGATGATGTGGTACCTTTAACTGTGGCAGCCTCTCCCTGCTGGGGCGTGGTGGAGACAGAAGAGAGGTTGTAGGCTGGTTTTAATGGCTTCAAATTACCAAACCCTGGGATCTGAATTCCTTAAGGGAGGGATTCCGCCTGAGTTGGGCCTCACCCTTCCTCTGGGGAAGGCACTGGCTCCAGATAAGCTCTCAAAGAAGCTTGTTTCTGCCTACGCCTGGGGCAGTTGCAGCCTGAGAAGCCCTGCCACTGTATCTAAAGGCAGTCAAGCCTCCATAGAAACACAGCTACAAAAACCTGTGTCTTTTTTTTTTTCTTTTTCCGTCAGCCCTGCCCCCTTGGCACCGGGGCAAAAGTGAGTGATCTCCACTTTGACCAGGTTAACCTGAGCTGGGGGCCTATTTTTAGTAGTCAGAATTTGTGAATTAATTCCACACTTGAAGTTTAGTTGTGCTCAGCCCCTGCTGCTGGTAAAGTTCCTTTCCGTTCCCCTCTGGGAAGCAGCCTGTGGGTGAGCGGCGCCAGCCTCCATGGCTTGGGGAACTCACGGTTCTGGGGGGGCTCGCAGCTGGTCTAGCTGGTCCAGACTGGGGTACGCTCTGTGTCCAGTCACTGACATGGCCCCAGGAGCTGTTCTGTACTGTTCCTGGTTATTTAGTAGCTGTTCTGGAGGATGAACTAAATCCCACACCTTGCTAAGCCACCATCTTGACTCCACATTAAAACATTTTAAGGGCAATTAAAAATGCTACAATTGTTACAAATTCAAATTTTTTCTGATTATATTCTTTCTGAAAAACCTCACTGTTAATTTCTAACCAAAACTGAATTCAAAGTCATGACAACATTGTCAAAAGTGAGTTAAAAAGGGGGTATAAGGGTAGTTCAGAGGTAGAATTCTCACCTGCCATGAGGGAGAACTAGGTTCGATTCTGGTCCATGCACTTCCCCCCAAAAACAAACAAGCAAAACAAACAAACAAAAAATTCAATAAATGGTGTTGCAATAACGGGATACTCACATGGAAAAATAATGAAATGTGACCCTGCCATACAGCATACCCAAAAATTGAATTAAATAAACTTTCCTACATTTTGACTTGCTACTAACTACAAATTATGCTGATATAAAACTATATAATTCTCGATTTCCCATTATAAGAAGATTGTCATATTGAGAGTCATATACCAGAAAATCAAGTGAGATGTCTATATGCAAAATAAAACAATTTGTTATTGGCCCATATGTTTCTTTTTCACATGCCCTCCTCAGTCCCTCCCAGGGTGTTACGCAATTAGCCTTAGTATTATGTCAATGCCCTTGGTTCTTGCCAAGAACCCATATGATGTACTCTAATATTTTCTAATGTTAGTTTGACACATTACATTTATTTCTTGACCCACGAATGGATCATGAGCCACACTGTTCCAAGGCACTAAAATGTTACTAAGTAAGAACAAGAAAGCTTATTAAAAACATAAACAGAATAGCTTACCTCTCTGCATACAGAATGTCTCCTTTGATAAATTTATTTCCCCCAATTCAGATTTAAACCATAAGTGCCTACAAACTATTGTTTCTTCTTGAGAGGATGTGTATTTTACCTTTTTTTTTTTTTCTCTTCTTATTCCCCTTCTCCAAATCCTTCTTCTGGCTTTTTTTTTTTTAAATATTGTATATAATTCATAAACAGTAAAATTCACCCTTTTAAAGTGTATTTTTTTTTAGTATATTCACAAAGCTGTGTAATCATCAACGCTAATTCCAGAACATCTTCATTACCCACCAATAATAATCCATATGCATTAGCATCATTCTCCATTCCTTCCTCTGCCCAGCCATTGGCAACCACTAATCTACTTTCTATCTCCATGGATTTGTCTATTCTGGGCATTTCATATAAACTGAATCATATAATATATGGCCTTTTGTATCTGGCTTCTTTCACTTAGCATATATTTTCAAGATTTATCCATGTTGTACTACATATCAGTACTCCATTGCTTTAAATGGTTAAATAATACTCCTTTGTCTGGATAGATCACATTTTATTTGTCCATTCGTCATTTGGGTTGTTTCCACTTTTTGGCTATTTGTTTATTAAGAATAATGCTCTATGAATACTCATGAACAAGTTGTTGTGCGAAGATATCTTTTTTTATTTTCTTGCATATATACCTAGGAGTAGAATTGCAAGATCATATGGTAACTCTATATTTAATTTTTTAGGACCTGCAAAACTGTTTTCCAAAGCAGTTGCCCCATTTGACATTCCCACCAGCAATGTACGAGGTTCTACATGTTCTACATCCTCACCAACATTTGTCTTTTTTCACATAGTCATCCTTGTGGGAAGTGGTATCTCATTGTGCTTTTGCTTTGCATTTCCCTAATGACTAATGCTCAGCACCTTACATGTGCTTATTGGCACCTGTGTATCTTCCTTGGCTAAAAGTCTATCAAATCTTTTGCCCATTTTTAATTGGATTGTCTTTTTATTGTTGAGTTCTAAGAGTTCTCTATATATTCTGATTCTGATATATTCTGATTCTAGACCCCATCAGATATATAATTTGCTCATATTTTCTCCCATACTGTGGGTTATCTTTTCACTTTCTTGGGTGTGATTTGAAGCTTACAAGTTTTAATTTTGATGAAGTCCAATTTATCTATTTTTTCTCTGGTTGCCTGTCCTTTAGATGTAATATCTAAAACACAAACATACACACACACACACACACACACAGAAAAAAACATTGCTTAATCCAAAATCACAAAGATTTATAGTTTTTTTCTAAGAGTTTTACAGTTTTAGCTCTTGTACTTAGATATCTGATCTATTTTTATATAATTTTCATATATGGTGTGAGAGATGGGTCCAAAATCTTTCTTTTGCATACGGATATCCAGTTCTTCCAACAACATTTGTTAAAAAGACTCTTCTTTCCCCCACTGAATTGTCTTCACACCATAGTCAAAATCAATTTATCATCTGCCCCAATCAAGACAGCAGAGTGAGAAGCTTCAGGGCTCTGATCCCCACAGAAACTTTGAACAACCAGCTAGAATTGGCAGAAACATCTTTCTCAAAACTCCAGAAAACAGTTAAAGGCCTTAAGTAACAGATAAGTGATGTATCAAGAAAAACGCTATTTAAAAGTGTTAAGATCTTCTGGCTCCTTGGCTCACCCGGGCCCATTCCTTGCTTGCTTGGTGTGGAGCCAGCCTATGCTCCCAGTGCAGAGCCATGCTTCCAAAGGAGCGAAGTAGCCCTCATGCACAGACTGGGAGTATGGACCAATTTGCCATCTTAGAAGTGCCTTGCACATAGAAGGTGGCTCACCAAGTTCTCTATAGAATGCTGTGGGACAGCAGTCAAGTGGATGCTTGGGGCAAGGTATTGCTGGCTATAGAACATACAATTTAGTGTCTAGGACCCTGAAGACACTGTTTTCTAGGGGAGAGTGACATTCGGAACTGTGTAAAAAGGGGAATTCCCAGGGCCAACCACACATATCCAAGACAAGACACCTGTGCAGAAAAAGTCCAAGGAGGCTCCTACGCTTTGGCTTGGAGCAATTCTCTAAATTCATTGTATGGATAAGCTCTGAAAGTGAGCCCTTGAACAGGCCAATCTATAAAGGCTGGGAAAGGTTTTTCACCTATTCTTTCTTTTATTTTTATTTTTGTTAGCTCCTGGCATTCAATCAAAGCTCTGTCATAACACTGGCTGGATATAAGCTTAAGGTACAGATGCCTTAGAGTCTATTATTTCAGCAATAACTCATTAAAATATCAATATGTCCAGGTTTCAACAAAAGATTACAAAACATAAAAAAAAAAAAACCAACAGGAAGTGATGGCCCATGCAAGGGAGAAAATTAAAACATTAGAAACCATCCATGAGAAGGACCAGCCCTTAGGATATATCAGAAAAAAAAAAAAAAAAGGTGTTAGATATGCTCAAAGAACTAGAAGAAAATATGGACAAAGAAATAAGGAACACAATAGATGAACACACAAAAAAAATATCAATAGAGAGATGTAAATTACGAAAAACCAAACAGAGCTGAAGGTCACAACCTGGAAACTAAAAATTCCCTAGGAGTTCAACAACGGACTTGAGTTGGCAGCCAAAAATGGAGGCAAACCAAGAGTCATCTACCAACAGATAAACTGATAAAGAAAATGTAGGGCGGCTGCCGTGGCTCAGCAGGTAGAGCTCCGACCTGTCGTGCTGGAGGTCTGGAGTTCGATCCCTGGTGCCTCCTGCCCATATGCAAATTAAAAAAAAAAAAAAAAGAAAATGTAATATATACATGCAATGGAATATTATACAGTTGTAAAAAAGAATGACATTCTGATTCACACAACAGCATGGATGAACCCTGAAGTCATCACGTTGAGTGAAATAAATCAGACACAAAAGAACAAATATTGTATGATCCCACTGATATGAAATAATTAGAATAAGCAAACTCATACAGCCAGAAACGAGAATATCGGTTATCAGGGTCTAGGCTGGAGGGAGGGAATGGGGAGTTAATGCTTAAATTAAACAGAGCTTTCTATTTTGGGTAATGGAAAAGTTTTGGTAATGGATGGTGGTGATAATAGCACAACACTGTGAGCAAAATTAATAGCACTAAATTATATATTCGAATGCAGTTAAAAGGAGGAAATTTTAGGTTGCATATATGTTACTAGAATAAAATTTTTTTTAAAAAGTTGATGAGGAGAAGTCTTTCTTTAGATCAGATCATCACTATTTGTAACCCCTACTGAAATAATGGATCTAGAACATGATCAAGAAATGTCTGCTAGTAATAGACATCCAGACATTATGTGCCTCCTGAATGAAGTACACAACACCACTGATGAACCATTCTTGCAAAACAAAAATAAAACAAAATTGTAAACTCTAAATCTGATGAAACCCTTAGATCTTAAAAAAAAAAAAAAGATCATAGATCTACTAAAAAAATCCTTAGATCTTACAAAAAATAGAGGTACATATTAAACACCACCACAGAAATGCAAATAACAAAATCCTTAATGTGGGAAACTGCATTGGACAAACAATCCAGTTTCTTCAACAAACAAATTGTAATAAAAACAAGAGAGAGAGAATACCTATAGATCAGAAGAAGCTTAAGATGTAGATGGTCCAGTTGCAAATATATGAACATTGTCTGGATTCTAATTGGAATAAACCATAATACAAATTACTAAAACAATCAAACCAAATCAGCAATAGGATAATTGCAGATATTAAGGAATAAGTGTTTATTTTTATAGGTATATTTTAAGGATGCATTCTAAAATGTTTATGGATGGTATGATGTTTGGAATTTCCTCCAAAATAATCTTGTACAGAAATACATGAAATAAAGTTGGCTGAATCAACCCTCTTTCAAGCTAAGTTTGTTGAGTTTGGGTGGTGAGTACATGGGAGATTATTATCCTGTTCTAATTTTGTTTAAAATTCCAAGATTTAAATTTTCTTTAAATTTAAAAGCTCACCCCCTTGGAGAGCCCTTCCCCACCCATGCTATTTAAGGTATATTGCCTCTCCCCATTTCCTAGTACAGCATGCTACTTTCTTACCACTTATCACAATACTATTTTATATATTTAATACTTTATTTCTCTCCTCTAGATTTTAATTTCTGTGAAAATAAAAATGGTTTGTGTAGTTCAGTACTGCATCTTTAGGGTCTGATAGGCACACAACAGTACTTAATAAACCTGTATTGCATAGAAGGATAGATGGATAGATGGATAGATGGATGGAGAGACAAAAGAGCAGAAGCACAGGCTGGAGCATGAACTAACAAAAAAATACATTTATGACAATACCCTTCCCACAGATACCAGAAAAGGGGAACCTTGAAAGTTAGGGAGATTCAACTTTCAGTCCATCGAAGACTTTGGAGCCAGCCAACTTTGGGTTTGGCTGTTTCTATAAGCGTCTGAAAAAAATAAACTAAATTCACAATTGGTTTAACCACTCTTTCCTTGAATGAAATTTCATGAGAAAGCAAATATATAAAATGGAAAAACACAATAGCTCAAAAGAATTGTTTATTGCAATAGTTGAGCTTCAAAAAAAAATAAAATCATCCAATGGTTATGTAGAATCTAGGAACACTTGTCCCAGTAATGCCAATTTTGAGGTAAAGGGCTGACTAGGGCAGCTGAGAAGGGGGATCTTCTGCTTGGCAGGCTTCTTCTCCCTTGCTCTGTCCTGGTTTTCAGATGAGGAGACTATTCCTGGCCTTGCTGGAGGTTCCCATGGCCCCGAACTCAAAGTTTTTTTCTGAAATCTTGATTTCTTCCGTTTGAGAGAGTAGAATTCCCTCATCAAGTCTTCCACTTCCCACTGCTCTTCTTTCAGCCTCTGGCAACAATGCAGGGCAGCCGGGTCGATGGGGTGTGCTTCCGTGTTGAAGATGTAACCCCCAGCCCCCAGAATGCACTCCCCATAGGGGGTTATCACTGCATCGAAGGTGGAACCATTGTTGTGGATGAAGTTGGTTGGGTCAAACAGAAGGTAGAGGTATTTCACAGTCTCAGCCAGGAAGAAAGACTCCATGCGGTTGTCAAGCTTGTGGTCTCGCAGATCTTTGATCTGCCACATGGGAGAGGGAAACAAGTCAGAACAGCATCACAGTGCAGTAGAAAAGGCTGGGTGACCCATCATGCATTCCAGCTCTGCCCCTAAGGCAGCTGAGGGCCTTGGGCAAGTCAGTTAACTTTTAAGAGCCTCACTTTTGTCTAAGCCACCATCATCTCTCACCTAGATTATTACAACATCTTCCACTCAGGTTTTTTGCTTCCCTCTTCAGCCCTTAGTATATTTATATCATAAGTCTTACTATCATTCCTCTTCTCAAAAACCCTTCTCTGACACTCAATTTCTATGCAAACTAAAAGCCAGAATCTTTACTTTAACAGGTCCTATGTGATCTGGCCCTGTTACCTCTCTAGCCTCTCTTACCACTCTCCCCCTTACTCCTGCAGCTCTAGGCACTCTGGTCTTTACTTGAGTGCGGCAAGCGTACTCCCCGCTCAAGTTTTTTGCATGGTATTCTTTCAGCCTGGAACACTCTTCCTCCAGAAGTCCTAATAGCTTGCTCTTATACTTCATTGAGGTCTCTGCTCAAATGTCACCTCATCAGAAAGGTCTTCCCTGACTTCTCTACATAACAGGACAATCTCTTTTCCCCCTTACCCTAGCTTTTTGTGACTATGAATATAGATCTAATCATACTTTTTAATGATGACACAGCATTCCATTGCCAAAACATATCATCTTTTACTTAGCTAACCCCTCTCTCGATGGCCATTAAGGCTATTACCGAGTCTCTGTTATTTAAACAATCTAGAAAAGAGTCTTATGAAGTAAAATTCATCCTGAGTTTACATGCATAGATGAGTAAAACTATTTTGCTACAAATATTTATTTTAGCATCTCAGAATTAGCAATATATTTTCTGAAACAAAACTAATTCTCACTGGACATTTATTTTATACAGAAGAAAATGTGACTCAAATATGGACTTGACATACGAAGAACTAGTATTCGCTTGCCCTGTTTGATAAAGGATAAGAAAGTCAGATATCTGTTCCCACTACCCTTGGAAGACTTCCAAGGGGCATCGTTTTCAAGGAAATAAATCTGATATTTCTAAGAAAGCCCCAGTGGACTTATATATCTGACTTTCCATAGAAAACATATTAGAAACCAGAAAATAGCATTACTTTATTTTCCCCTTATACCTATAGATCTTTACTTTAAAATACTTATCTATGTTTTATTTATAGGATATATTTACATTAAAAAATTTTGAAAAAGGAAGAAGGTTTTATTTTTTTAATCCTATACTCTAAAACAACCTTCCTAGGTTTTTTGGAGAATTTTTTTCCAGACTATTTTCTTACACATCTGGTTTTAATGTGTCTGTGATGATTGTTTATTTATAATTTGCCTGCTTGAGTCCTAGGGGATGTGACATGGCTCCCACTCTTGACCCTTTCAATCCACTCTTCACAGAGAAGCTAGAGTGATCTTTCCAAAAAAGAAATCGGATCGCTTCACTCCTTTGCTTTAAGAGACTTCACTTTCCAGATAGAACAACATCCAATCCCTTTATCATTCCTTATGTGAAGCCCTACATAATCTGGCCCCTGCCAACCTCCCAGACCCTATCTCTTCCCACTTTCGTCCTGTTCACTCCACTGCAGCCACATTGGCCTTCTTTTTGGCTCCCAGATGTATGTTCATTGTCTGTTGTTCCTACCAAAATGAAAGCACTATGAAAGCAGGGCTTGGTCTTTCTTCACTGTGTAGCCCTCGGGCCTAGCACAGTGCCTGGGATTTGAAAGACATTGAATAAATACCTCTAAGACTGTTTGGACTATTCTGTGAAGGGTTCCCAGGTTTTAGTAAAAGGCTATGGGACTTTGGATTTCCCTTCTCAAGACCCATTTTATACACCTGATTCAGACAAATAAAGGACCTCTGATGCAGGGGGAATGCCAAGGGCATGGAGTCAAGACATCTGGGCACTAATCCTAGCTCTAGCTCTACTAGTGATGTGGCCCTGTGCTTCTCTGTTCTTCAGTTTCCCCACCATGTTAATATGCCAGGACTTCCAATGGCTATACTTTTAAAGAGACCTCTATAGCAGCTAAAGGAAATACAACACAGGTCTTGAGCCTGAAGAAATACTTACTGTAGCAAATCCGCACTCCACCTTGCTGATTTTTTCAATGGATTCTACAGCATCTCTTCCAAGTTCTAATAGGGTGGGATCCCCCGTGGCACGGTAGAGATACATCGCACTCTCAATAAGTTCTGCAAAGTCCAAAGCAGACCCTCCTCATCCAGTGGCTGAGCAAGGATGGCTAAGGGCCCACTCAGGGGCAGTGAGAGACTCCTCCTCCCCATATTCATACTTAAGGAGCAGTAAAGGCCTTCAGAGGCCTCTAGGCTAAGTCCTGTGCTCTAATACTGCTGATCAGAGAGACCTATAAAGTATAAAGCACTGGCCACTCTAATTATAGAGTAGTATCTTATTTTCCATTTGATATTGTTTTTGAGTATATGGCGCCTTTGAGAACCTCACAGAGGAAGGGTGACTGGACTAAGACATTCCTGGATTCCTGGAAGTGGGGCCCAATTTTCTACTGATGCCTTCCTGCCAGCTAGCCCTACAAATGGAACAGGCTGCCTCTTAAGTAATAAGGTGGTAACTGAGCAAAGACTGGATAACCACTTGAAAGGGAATTACCAGGGGATTTCAACTAGAAGACCTCTCAGGTTCCCTCTAACCCCAAGATCTCACAAGCCAAAGTCTTACATTTAGTCTCAGACTTTGATCGTCATTTTTTTTCAACTGCTTATATTAGATATACTTTCTGATGGTCTACCCTTAAAAAAACAAGAAGCAGAACCAGTGCACAAGAAACACTACGAAGAGCAGTCTCTAAGGTGTCAAAAGGGCTTAAACTGCTCTTTACAGTTGCTGTTTTACTCCCTCTTTTGTTCCCTCTCCACAACTTCTACAATAATCACTTGGGTTAGAGAAGGAAAGAAACGGGGCAGAGAAGGCAAAAAGCAAAGACCCCACAACACTAGCAAGGCCGGGCCCACTGCTAAAAGTGATTCAGGTGGGAAGGTGTTAGAGTCTAAGACAATGGAAATATAACCTATTTTGGTGTAGGGTATGATGACTGTGAGTGGTGATTAAGCTTCCTTCCTCAGTCCCCCTTACCCCTCCTCTCCTTAGAATTTTTAACCTTCCTGAAATGAATCAGAGGACATCAGGGCTGGAAAGGAACTCAAGACAGAATCTGGTGTGTAGTACCTTCCCTCTGAATCTTGATCTGAGCTGCATTCTGTGGAGGTGGTTGAGACTAGATGATTCCTAATGTCCACTCCAAAGTTCTAACATTCCATACTACAGAAACGTAGCATATCTAACCCATTGACTTACACAGTTTGCCTACACCTCTGAAATACTGATGGTCAGAGTGTAAAAGGAGTCAGTCTGGCTCTTCTTCCTACTCACTTTCCCAGGCTTGAAATAACACAAAATTTAGCTAAGAGACTTGGTTTCCAGTCTTAGCTCCTACACTTAACAACCTTGGGCAAGCCATTTCAACTCACTATGTCTCCATTTCCTCATCTGAAAATAAGAGGATATACAACTCCTAGCAGGAAAATACCCACAGCCACTTAAAGGAACAGGCTAAAAACAAAGCACTTGGAAGCACTTGTAAAGCATGGGGTCACGTAGAGACCTGAGGGTTTGGGGTTTGGAGAAACAGAGCCTGTAGGAAGGCCATGAACCCCCAAGACGCAGCTCACCCGGCCGAAGTGGGTAGCCCTCTCGCTTCTCCACTGTGTATCCTTGAGGAATGTTGTAGAATTCCGGGAGCCCCCCAAACTGCTTCCAGACAGTGTAGTAGTTAAGGAAGGTCCTCATGGCATTGTCAATGTCCCCAATGAGGCTCTGTAGAGAACAAGTGGTTATCAGGCAGGGGCTACCATGTGTGAAAACCCACATTAAAAAACTCCAAATACCTTCTCAGGAAAAGAGACAGCAAAGCCTTTGGAGTCAAAAGTTCTGGCAATCCAACCCTGAGTCTGCTGCTTTCTCATCGCATGCCCTGAGCAAGACAATTCACTTCTTTGAGACTGTTTCCTCACTTACAAGATGTAAAATACAACAACTATCTTGCATGTTGTTGTGAGGAACAGAGATTCTATACCAAGTGCTAGCTGACCGTAAGTGCTCAAGCTAGCTACTAATAGTTTTAAATAGGTAATTCAGTCATCCGGTTTAAAATTCTAAGAACAGAAAAGGCTACCTTTGCTAAGTTCCACTCCCACCATGGACCCCCAAAAGATAACCACTTTTCTTAGATAAAAATAGCCTACTAATATACGGTTCTTCACTTTCCTTTATCTATTTAACCATCTATCTTGATTTTTCCATATAAATACATAGAGCGGGTTTATGTGGTTGCGTAGTTTTTCCATTGCTTGGACCCTAATTTAATTAGTTCCTGACTAATGGCTTGGTTCCAACTTTTGTTATTTGTTATTGTAATTACTGCTGCAATAAATAGCTGCACATATATCACTTCAAACATATGCAAAGTGTATCTGTAAGATAAATTTCCAAAATTAGGATAGCTGGGTCAGAGATTACATATTTTTGCAATCTTGATAGCCACTGCCAAGTAGCAATCAATATTAATATACACTCAAAGGGAAACAGGTGACCTTCTTGACATCTCCACTAACTATCTCATAGATATAGAAAACATTTCCAAAACAAAATTCTTGTTCCTCTCACTTTCCCACAAAGTTGCCTCTCTACACTCGCCTCTCTCTTCTTAGTCAATGCACTGCCATCCACTCAGTTACTCTAGCCAAAAAAACTGGTGGTCATCCTTGACCCTCCCTTCTCTCCCACCCCAAGTCCATTCCATTAGCAATTCCTGTCAATTTCATCTCCAAAACATTGAGATTTTACTCTCTTTATCTCCAGGCCACCACCTGGTCACCAGCATCTTGGACACCATGACTTTAAAGGTCTCCTCGCTGGCCCCAAGGCTGGCCCATTTATCCCTCTCCAATCCACTCTTGCCAAGGCAGCCAGAGTAACCATCTTCCAATATATACCAGACCTTCAGTGACTTCGTATGAACCCAGAAGAAAATCAAGATGCCTCACTGCTGCCCTCAAGGCCCTATTCAATCTGGTTGCTGCCGACCTTCCCACAACTGACCTTTCCCTTCCCTGGACTTTTCTTTATTTCTGATAAACACTCACCTCCCCCTGTCTCAGGACCTTCATACATGATATGAATATTTTCATATCCTCAACATTTTCTAAGCTTATTTTTTTCCTTCATTGAAATTTATTTCATGTATTTGTCTGTTTAATTTTCTCTTTGTGTCTACCTTTCTTGACTATAAACTTCATGAGGGACTATAAACTTCACAATAGGTGTTCAAATATTTGTTGAGTAAATGAATGAACAAATTTAACATCTCTAAGCTTCCCTTCCTCATTATGAAACAACATTTACCTTATAGAGTGTCGTGAACATTCTCTGTAAAGTGCCTGGCATTTAAATTATTCTTTTAAATGCCGCAGACTGAACAGATGGTCAGTAAATGTTAACTCTTAGTGTTGTTATAACCTCATGGAGAAATAACCCAGGGTCCCTTCTCAAACCAGCTAAGTAACCATACAGAAAGCACAAACTGAGATGGATTCTTTACATTATTTTGCCTTCGCTCTTTTTAAAATTTTTATTTTAGGAAATTTGGGAAATAAGGGCAGAAAGAAGTCATCTTTAACCCTACCACCGACATATAATAGTTTTGATACCTATATTTCCAATTTCCAGTCTACTTAAAGTTGTATAAGTATTTTTAAAAACACACCGAAATAAAAATATCAGTATCTTCTTAATTGGAAAGTATCAGCAATTTACATCTTTGTTTTCTTCTATTCTTGAACACATAGGGACAGAATTTTACAGAGCTGTCATCTGTGTATACATGCAAATATGCTTTATTAAGTATTTTTGGCTGTTGTTAAATCAACTTAAGGAATCAAAATTTTTAAAAATTTTAATAATTATTCCTAATTCCTCAATATAGTCTAACAAACAATTTTCATTCCTTCGTGATTCCTTGATTCTTGTCCACCCCTTCTTTGTGTATGGAAGGCATTTACACATTAGTTAATTTTTTAGTTAAATTATATAATAGTCCATTGCCTTAAAAAACAATCATTTATTCATTCTTGTTATTGGATATTTGGATAATTTCCAGTGTTTCTTGTCATGGACTTGCTGCAAGGAATATATAAATAGGTTGCATCTTTCCCTCAAATTATTTTCCTAGGAAACATGCACAAAAATGGGAATGTGAAGGATTAAAGGCTTGATTGTTCTATGGACGGGTTGTTCAAGAAAGTTTTCGAAAAGGAATATGATCACAAATCATTTTAAGGAAAGAGATTCCAGATACTCAACTTTCCCTAAAATGGGCCTGTCTGAAAACACAATGACAGGCTCTCCATTCTCATTGTCACTTTCAAAATTGCCCTTCTGCCATTTTACAAAAGCAAAGTGAACCTATCAACAATCTTTACTCTTACTATGGAACAATGTCCTGGAATATAAAAGCTTCCTGAGCACCAAACTAATTTAAATTTAAAATACTAGTTTAAGTGCTGAGAAAATGAATGCCTAACCACTAGGTAACAACAAATCCTTCTACAAATCAGACGGTTTCCAATTCTTTGCTTTCAAAAAATGGAAAGAACTGGGGAAAAGTTGTTGCACAGAGATCATTAAAAGTAATTTTTGATGGCAGATCACTATGTGATTGTTTTACCATAGAAAGGTTGAACCATATATTGTCATTTTTGGTAGAATGCTGCCAATTTTATATGGTTCAATTTATTAACACTGAATGATTTTTAAAAACTTAATGACAAAAAAAAATGACATTACAATAAGCAAACTCCTTCCATTTCCATATACATATTTACATGACTATGACTTCACAGCATCCACATCTATAAAAATAAAAAGCAGGAAGAAAACTGATGCTTAACTATGTTACCTATTAGTAATAAGTAATATTCATGTGGAAATACATGAACTAATTAAAAACAAAGAAGCCCCAATTTCATTAAGAAATGCATTTCCAATAAAATTATTTTTAGGTTTTGTAATTATTTTCAAAAATTGGAAGATATTTATGTTATGTTAATCAAGTACATGCTAATTATTTTAGGAATTTGGAAAATAAGGGCAGAAAGAAGTCATCTTTAACTCTACCACCCAGATATAATAGTTTTGATACCTATATTTCCAATTTCCAGTCTACTTAAAGTTGTATAAGTATTTTTAAAAACACACCGAAATAAAAATATCAGTATCTTCTTAATTGGAAAGTATCAGCAATTTACATCTTTGTTTTCTTCTATTCTTGAACACATAGGGACAGAATTTTACAGAGCTGTCATCCGTGTATACATGCAAATATGTATACATTTAATGATAACTAAACTCAGGGGCAAACAAATTTAATACTCAGAGCTTATGGTCACAGGAAATTTTAAAACGTCTTAAATTATATTTACATACGCATTTTGTTAGACATGTAGTAGGTAGGATGACCAATAAAACACATTCAAATATAAAATATATTTTATGATAACATATATAATAAATATTTTTTACTTATATATTTAATATATATAAAATAAAATATACTAAGTAGAAGAAATTCTGTGGAGGAAGTAGAATGGAAATAAAAGGTCAAGAAGAAAAAGGAATAGTATGTAACTTTAAACTCATAAGATTAAAAACATGCAAGTACATTCCCAAGAGAAAGAGAGCCAATAAACACAGACCCCCCCCAAAAAAACATGCAAATGACTCGATATAAAATTTGAAGATTCTAGAAGAACAGGACCAATACTCAATGTTTCCAACAAGTTCTTACTGAGACTGTTTCCCCATCTATAAAATAAGAGGTTGGCAAAATGTACATTAATGGGGGACTAGTTAAATAAATTACAATATATCTATTCAATGGGATATATGTAGATGTTAATAAAGTAAAACTGATCTATATGTATTCCATCCCAAAACCTCCCCATCACAAAAAAAGGCACAGCAACTTTAGTATACCTTATTTGATTTATACATCAACATGAGCTTGCTCTGCCAGTTTCCATAGAAAAATGACCACCCTCTCTGACTGTTCCTACCTGAAGACCAGGCCAGTAAGCCTCCAAGGACTGGAAAACTGGCATGGACACAGTCCCCTTGTACATCTGCACCCACAGGTACCAGTCATCAAAGCGGGTATAATTCCTGATGGCTTTGTTATACTCTGCAGTGGAGGAGATGGAATAAAGACACATTAGGGATGCAAAAAGGCAGATCTTGTCAACAGAAACACCAACTTAACACTTCTGTAAAATCGTATCATGGTCTAGCCTCAAAGCAGACTAGGATGCAATGAGGCATAGAAGAAGTGGCATGGGCTCTGGACAGAAATTCCAGGCTCAAATTCAACTCCAGCTTTACCACTTGCTAGCTATGACTTGGGCAAATTTTTCCCTCTTGAGCTTCAGTATTATTATCCATAAACTGGGGAAAGTAACATTTCCTACCTTATGTTGAGTTCATTCATTCACCCAACAAATATTCACTGATCATCCTTCATGGAGCTCACATTCTAGTGGGAACTTGAACTTGTACCTCCTCCTAGATTTTAACTTTTTTTTTTTTTTTTGCATGGGCAGGCACCAGGAATTGAACCCATGTCTCCTGCATGGTAGGCAAGAACCCTGCCTGGTGAGCCACTGTGAGCCACCCTTCTCCTAGATTTTAAATCCATGAGACCTGGGACTATTGTTTGCTCATTGCTGAATCCCCAACACTTAAGACAGTGTGCCTAGCCTTTAGTAGATGCTCAAGAAATATTATCTGAATGAAGCCCCATATACACATGGAAATAAATAAACAAGATAAACTCAGTGTTGTAAAGATTAAATAAAATAATCCATATTCAACACTTGGCACAGTGCTTGGCACACAATCGTACTCAATAAATATTTGCTGAATAAATAAATGTTGGCTATAATAATATTATTAAGTGCCCCAGAGTTTCTCAATATTATTATTACTATCAGTACCTAAGAGCCTGGAGGGTCAAACGTATTTATTCAATAGATATTAATTGACTACCTATCTCATGCAAAGCACAGTGGGAAATAGGAATATTAATAAAGCATGGATTCTGCACTCAAATGACAGAGCTGTAACTGTTGACAACAGCTGACTACAAGGAAGATGCTGAAGGCCCTAAATTCTGAGGAAGGATCAAGCCACTGCTTGGGCAAAGAAACATTTAAGTGGGCATTGAAGGGTAGCTAGAATTTGGACACATGAAGACAAGAAAAAAAGGTGTTCTAAGCAAAGGAAACACCATGTGCAATGGTCAAGAGATAAGAAACCCAGGGCCACATGCAGAGAATGCAGCATAGTACAGTTGGCTGTTGTGAGAAGGTGGTAAGGGGTATAGTAGCAATAAGTAAGCAGTATAAGTCCATGGTGACTTTGAATGAAGACTCAGGCATTCAGAATTTATTCTGTAGGCACTTGGGAGCAATTGAAAGTTTATAAACAAACTATACACATCACCAGGAAAAATCATAGGAAAAGCCCCTTTTCCCTGTTCTTCTTACCTAGGAACATGGCCATGAGCTTCTTATCCTGAAGCAGGATGGCTCCTTTCACCAGGTACTCAAAGTAGGAATCCACGCCAGCCCCAATGCCTGCATCCTGGGCCACCCACTTGCCAGTGAGCACATCAATGTGGTTGCCAACCTGGGGAAGAGACAGGTGGTCAAGGGCCCAAAGCCAAACAAGGATCTCCCCAACCCCCTGACTGCCTAATGAGATGCCAGCCTGGCACATTGGTGCTTCTTGAGAAACATGCAGGCTATAGGGGGACAGGCTGGAGCTGAGCTGCTCAGGGTCATGGCCAGCCCTCCTTCACACTTGGAGATGCACCTCATGCACACTTAGATGAATTTAATTATACATATTTGGCAAAAAAAAAAAAAAGAAATAATTCAGAGTGTTTATGCCCAGGCCAGAGTGAATGTGAGATGAAAACTTGCTATTCCCACAATTCTCACTACTCTGCATAAGAGTGTAGTAACTAAAGATACAAAACATACTTTACATTTCCATAAATTAGCTCAAGAAGGACACCAAAAAACCTGGTAAGAATGGCTGCTTCTGAGGAGAGGAACTTGGGCAGCTGGGGAAAGGGATTAGAAGAGACTTCACAGATGTTACTGGTACATTTTTCTATCTTTGTGAAACATGTGACTGGACACCATTTAAAAATTAAACCAAAAATTTAAATAGATTTATTTTTCATATACCTTAGGCTCTTGTAGAAGCTACTAACTTTATCTGGTGCTCAATCAAAGAAACTATCTGTTCAGTGTTAGTTTGGGTTCCCCCACAGGCAGACAGACCTTCAGCAAGAAAGAACACAAGAATATAAGTAGTTGGTTTGGGAGAAAACAATGGTAGAGGAATGGGAAAGTCAGACTGGGTAGGGCAGGTAGCCCATGAAGAGTATTCAATCAAGCCAGTTACCACTATGAGCAACTGAGGCTCAGCCCCATTGGGGAGTTCTGGGAGTCAGTGTAGAGCACATGCCTCAGAGTTATACCATCCAAGGGGCGGGGGAATCAGAGTGTTTATTCATAAATTCCCATCAGTCACTGGTTGAGAACTTCTCCTGGGTATTTTTAAGTCCCTGCATTTCTAGGCAAACACAAGCAGAGAAGACTACAGGTATCAAAGAAAGCCCTTGGGCAAAGAGACCCAAGTGATGACAGGTGGAAAACAAGCCAGTATGTATGGAGATGGTAAGGACTGAGGATGTGGGCAGGATACCAACAGCATCTACTACACACAGTTCCAGGGCTGGAGAAAAACTGCCTTTGTTGGACTTACTAAGGGACATTGTATCAGTCTCCAGAGTGGCACCTTTACAGGATTTTCAAGGTTACAACACACAAGTTTCATTTTCTAATCTAATTTAGACCTAAACCCTGAATAAAACGATCCTGTACCTGAATCATTTTCCAACAACAGTCTTTGAAAGTCATCATAACTTAAAATATCAGCTTTACCACAGAAGTAACGAAGGATCAGAAAGGTTCAGTGACTTGCCTTTGGTCACACAGTTTTTACATAGCAAGGCCACGGTCCAGACTAAATCTGGACTTAGTCTGACTAAATCCAGTGTTCTTTCCTGGATAGTATTGGTTCAATTATTCTTAGACTCATTGGATTATCCAGTTTAGGAGGTAAAACCTACCTTAGATATCATCTGGTCCAAAGTGTGTTAAATTTCCATGGGTTGTAAGGTAGGGTTTATAGTTAACAGTAACACTGTAATATGCTTCCAATGAATGTATCAAAGGCATTAAGCAAAAACTAAATGTCAAGAAGCTGGGGGGTGGGGGGGAGGGAGGCATGAAGGAAGGGTATGGATTCAATGTGGAAGAAAAGGAAATGTTTTTATATAGATTATGGTGGCAAAGGCATGCTATTTTCATAGGTTGGATTGTATGACGTGTGAATAAAATTGTTTAAAAATGGGGGCGGGCCATGGTGGCTCAGCAGGTAGAGCCTGCCATGCCGGAAACCAAGGTTTGGTTTCCGGTGCCTGCCCATGTAAAAAAAAAAACAAAAAAATTGTTTAAAAATGAACAGAGAGAGGGCGGATAACAGTGGCTCAGTGGAAGAGCTCTTGCATGCCATGTCAGAGACCCAGTTCTTGCCTGCCTTGTCGGAGACCTGGGTTCAATTCCAGGTGTCTGCACATGTGAAAAAAAGAACAAAGAGAGAAGCAAGAAGCTGAAAGCAAGACCCAGATGAGAAAGGAGCGATCAACAGGTGCTGCCATGTGCCATATGGCAGAGGAGCCAAGAAACACCAGGATGAAAGTATCACCTTGATTTGGACATTTTCTCAGCCTCAAAGCCTTATGGTCAAAACTCTGTAAAATTTCTGGTGCCATACAAGATGGAGGAAGCCCACTGAAGCTTCTTTCTCTCAATGATTACAAGTGAAAACTGTTGGACAAAATACCCGAGGACTCCAAAAAGTAAATAAGCAGAATTGGTGAGGGGAGTTAAAGCATGAAAAAGCAATATACAAATAATGAGTTTCCTTTAATTTTTTTCCTCTTTTCTCCAAAGCTTTGACCTGAGAGTAGGGCAAACCAGGCAGCTGCATGGTAGTACAGGCAGTACAAACACTGAGATAATCCCCAACGTTCTGAATAGCGGACTGGAGGAAAGGTCCCTCCAAGCCAGAGAGAGTGGGGAGAATTCCCTTAAAATTTTTTTCCCCTTTCTCTCCCGGACCTGATCTATAATCTCAGGCCTCATTTGTGGAGTAGAGGCAGCAGTAGCATGGTGGCTAAAATTTCAGGAGAAACTCTGTCATTCTGGCTAATGGACTAGGAAAAGGAGGCCCTGTGAGCTAGCGAGTGTAGGAGGAATCCCAGAGAGGAGTGAGCTGGAGAAGAGAGTTTCCCAATTCTGTGCATGAACCAGCACATGTTCTGCAAAGCCTTTGAAAAACTGAACTGACACTGGAGCCAGAGTTCACAGAAGATGAAACAGAACTTGCAGTCCGAACTTAACTGGGTTAATTCCTGTCAAAACTAAACTAAACAAAATCAACATTTTCTAAACAGAGATCGGCAAAACTTTCCTGTAAAGTACCAGGGAGCTAATATTTTAGGCTTTGCAGGCTGTGCAGTCTCTATCACAACTATTCATCTTTGTCACTATGGTATCAAAGCAGCGATAGACCATATGTAAATGAATAGGCTTGGCTGTGTGCCAATAAAACTTTTATTTACAAAAACAGAAAGAGGGCTTTATTTGGCTTGCAGGTTAGCTTACTGAGCCCTCCTCTATAAGAATGAATAAGACCCAGAGTCTCACAGTATATATTTAAAATGTCCAGCATATAATCCAAAATTACTCAACATATAGAGAAGTGGGAAAATGTAACCAATTTTCATGGGAAGGATAATCAAAAGATGCCAATCCCAAGATGACACATTTGTTAGAATTATCAGACAAAGACTTAAAAACAGGTATTATAACTATGCTCCATGAGGTAAAGGCAACACACTTGAAGGGAAAGGTGCACATTCCTGGCAGAAAAATAGAAACTACAGAAAGAACCTGATGCAAGTTTTAGAACTAAAAACAGGTATCTGAAATAAAGCTTCATGAGATGGGTTTAATAGCAGGATAGAGATGACAGAAGCAGTCATACACTTGTAGATCAAGATTAATGTAATCTAAAGAACAGAAAGAAAACTAAAAGATTGAAAAACTAATGAACAAAGCCTCAAATTCTGCAGGTGTATCATTTATAGTACTGGAGTTCCAGAAGAAGTGTAAGAAATTGGCACAAAAAAAAATTTGAAGAAATAATAGCTGAGAGCTTCTTAAATTTGGTAAAAGACATAAAATTGCAGATTCAAGAAGCTCTGCGAATCCTAAATAGGATAAACACAAAACAAAATAAAAAATAAACAACATACACACACAGATATACAAGTTTCTGAAAAAATCTTAAAAGTAGCCTGAGAAAAATGATGAATTAAATATAGAACAATGATTTCATCAGAAACCATGGAAACAAGAAGACAGTGTTACATCTTTAAAGTGATGAAATAACTATATTCAGAGAAAACATCTTCAGGAATGAAGGCAAAATAAGGACATTCCAGATGAAGAAAAACCAAGAGAATTCTTCAGTAGTAAACCTGTTCTAAAAGAAGTAGTAGAGGAAATTCTTCAGGTTAGAATTAATAATACTAGAGGGAAATTTGAGCATGAATGAATCCTGATTTTTAGCCAGGCATATGGTTACCTGGAATAGACTATATCCTCAGCCTCCCTTGCAACTAAGTATGACCAAAACCATGGAACTAAGTCCTGGTCTGTGAGTTGTAAGTGGAAGAATTATGGGGCACTGTTCTAGTTTGCTAGCTGCCAGAATGCAATATATCAGAAATGGGTGGCTTTTTAAAAGAGGAATTTAATAAGTTGCTAGTTTACAGTTCTAAGGTCAAGTAAATGTCCGAATTAAAGCAAGTCTATAGAAATGTCCAATCTAAGGCATCGAGGGAAAGATACCTTGGTTCAAGAAGGCCATTGAAGTTCAGGGTTTCTTTCTCAAGTGAGAAGGCATGTGGCAAACAGAGTTTCTCTCATCTGGAAAGGCACATGGTGAACACAGTCAGGGTTTCTCTCTCATCTGGAAAGGCACATGGTAAGCATAGGTGGAATCTGCTAGCTTCTTCTCCTGGCTTCCTGTTTCATGCAGCTCCCTGGGAGGCATTTTCCTTCTTCATTTCCAAAGGTTGCTGGCTGGTGGACTCTGCTTCTCGTGGCTATGTCATTCTGCTCTGCTCTCTCTGAATCTCCTTTATTCTCCAAAATGTTTCCTCTTTTATAGAACTTCAGAAACTAACCAAGACCCACCCAAATGGGTGGAGACACATTTCCCCCAATCCAGTTTAACAACCACTCTTGACTGGGTTACATCTCCAGGGAGATGATCTAATTACAATTCAAACATACAGTCTTGAATAGACATTATCCTGCCTTTATGAAATGGGATTTAGATTAAAACGTGGCTTTTCTAGGGGACATACATCTTCTCAAACCAGCACATTCCACCCTCTGGACCCTAAAAAAGACTGTTTTTCCCATATACAAAATGCATTAATTCCATAACAATATCACAAATCCTTAAACCATTTCAGTAGCAATACAAATGAAATACAAAGTTAGAAACAGTACAAACTCCTATCAAAGTTAGTTATAGGCATAGTCTGTTCTAAAGCAGAATTATCCTCTGGCTCTGGACCTGTAAAAACCCAAGAAAAGTCATTTGCTGCCAACATACAAAGGAGGAACATTCATAGGACACATATCCATAGGGAGGAAAGAACACATGGATCACCGGACCCATGCAGGTTTGAAAATCCGCAGGGCAAAATCCATTAGATTTCAAAGTCTGAGAATCATTTATCTTCGGGACTTTAGAAAGCGGCAGTCCTACCTTTTCCAAAGGCCTACACAGAGGCCTGCCTCTCTCTGAACGCAACCTTGGTAGACATTGGGGAGATCACCTTTTTCTCAGCTCCACCCTCTCCAACCATTGGGGCTGCACCTGGGCTCTGCCATCTCCAGGGCACACACTCAACCCCACCATGTGGTGGCAGCCAGGCTCTCCCCAAACCCCAAGGAATGTGCTTCACCCTCTCCAAGGCCTGAGGCAGCATGACTCTTCCACTGCAATGAGGTGGAAGGCTCATCCTCTGCCTTAGGGGCAAATTCACCCTCTTCACGGGCTTGGGTGGGTCCGCTCTCCTGGCCCGAGGCTTCTTGACTTCAGACTCCAGCCTCCATGGTTTTACCTCTGAAGTTATTTTTCCTCCAATGTGTCCCTTCTCTGAACTCCCCAGTCCAGACTGGCAACAGCTCTGTTTATACAAGTCCCACAGCACTCTCGCTGGCTTTCTGTGCAGTAGCCTTGGATCATGCCCATCAGACATAAGGAGTTTCCACAAATCCTTCCTGGATAACTCCATCACCAAGCCTGGCTTTCTCTGCAGTGGCTGGCTGGTTTCACATTTGGTTAAATACTCACATGGGGCATTTTTCTCTGGGGTCTCCCTTCCTGGAAGCCCAGAATTTTCCAGAATATCAATTTCTAGTTTCTTTGTACCCAAGAGTTCAGTTCTCAGCTTATTTCTTTCCTGTCACATTTCACTATAAGCTGTGAGGAGAAACCAGGCTGCATTTTCGACATTTAATTTGGAGATGTCTTCTGCTAAATATTCAAGTTCATGGCTTTTAAAATCTGCCTTCCAGCCAAAGCCACTAGTCAATTTTGCCAGATTATCTGCCATTTTAAAACAAGGCTTGCTTTCCTTCCAGTTTACAATAACATGTGCCTCATCTCTGCCTAAAGCCTGGTCAGAGGTATCTTTAGAGTCCACATTTCTACCAACAGTCTTGTCAAAGCATTCTAGGCCTTCTCTATCAAGCTTCTCACAACTCCTCCAGATTCTTCTCCTTATCCATTTAAAAAGCCGTTCCAACATGTTTGGTATTTGCAAACTGTAGCAGCACCCCACTCTCCAGTATCGAAATCTGTTCTAGTTTGCTAGCTGCCAGAATGCAATATACCAGAAAGGGAATGGCTTTTAAAAGGGGAATTTAATAAGTTGCTAGTTTACAGTTCTAAGGCCGAGAAAATGTCCAATTAAAACAAGTCTATAGAAATGTCCAATCAAAGGCATCCAGGGAAAGATACCTTGGCTCAAGAAGGCCAATGAAGTTTAGGGTTTCTCTCTCAAGTGAGAAGGCACATGGTGAACACAGTCACGGTTTCTCTCTCTGCTGGAAGCGCACATGGCGAGCATGGTGTCATCTGCTAGTTTTCTCTCCTGGCTTCCTGTTTAATGAAGCTCCCCCAGAGACGTTTTCCTTCTTCATCTCCAAAGGTCACTGGCTTGTGGACTCTCTGCTTCGTGGTACTGCAGCATTCTCTGCTCTCTCCGAATCTCCTTCATTCTCCAAAATGTTTCCTCTTTTATAGGACTCCAGAAACTTATCGAGACCCACCCAAATGGGTGGAGACATGTCGTCACCTAATCCAGTTTAACAACCACTCTTGAGTAAATCACATCTCCAGGGAGATGATCTGATTACGGTTTCAAACATACAGTATTGAATAGGGATTGTTCTGCCTTTATGAAATGGGATTTTGATTAAAACATGGCTCTTCTAGAGGACATATATCCTTTCAAACCAGCACAGGCACATTCCTGGAAACTTCCTTCAGACTATTGGTATGTTCCTCCAATCTTTGTCCCTTCCTTAGGAAGTGACATGCAACAACTGGAGATGTGTTGCTTGGGAAGTGGACTGTAATAGCTGGAGTGCTAGCTGCCATCTTGGGCCATGAAGACCCAGGGAAGGAATCCTGGTTCCTATGGACTTTGTGAATAAAGCCATCATACAAGCCCTGGGCTGCCTATTTTTAGACTTTTATGTGAGGAAGAACTAAATTTCTTGTGTAAGCCAATGTTATTTTTGGTTTCTGTTACTTGCAGCTTATATAGTTACTAATGATTGAAACCAAGAAACACTTTAAGATAAATCCAAGAAAGGAGTTACTAGATGGAGAAACCATTCCAATGAATCCTTTGTAGATCAAAAGTACAGTCAACAACCTTTCTTGAAACATTTCACAGTAAAACTGCCAAAAGAAAAATCCCCACCAACCAACCAACAAAAACCTTAATGGAGACCCTAAACACAGGGCCAGTCTTTGAATACATTTCAGTTCTATACGTTTTGGGGGGAAAACAGAACAGACAAGCCAGAAGGCCTGATTCTAGCAATCCATGTAAAGTGCAGCTCACAGGGCTCAGCACATGACAAGGTACTCTCTAAACCAAGTCATCCATTTTTATAGTTCCCACAGTATCTTTCAGAGAGTGGGTGGTCTGTGAATGTTTGCTGATGTCCTTTCTCTGGGAATACCTTTTGACCTGTTGATTTTCTGCTTGCTCTACATAAGGCTTGTGTCTCATACTAACTAGTATCAGCAAGGAAAGAAAAGGAGACTCCTTTGATTCCAGGTTACACAAATTCATGGGAGAAAAATCAGCAGATGGAGGAGGAAATACACTATTTATTTACAATTTTTTTCACTTAATCCACAATTTCCCATACAAACATAAAAACTAAAAAATAAAACCACAACTTGGGAACACATACACACAAAATGAACAGACAGAAACAAGTGCTAGAGAAAATGTGGAGAAAGAGATGTACCTCTTCACTGTTGGTAAGGAAGCTGAGAGGTGCAGCCAGTTCAGAAGGGCAGTGTGATGGTTCCACAGGAGGCTAGGGGTGGGGTTGCCCTATGGTCCTGAAACTCCACTACTAGGTATATACCTAGAGGAACTAAGAGTGGACACAAATGGGTATGTGCACATTGGTGTTTATGGTGGCAGTGTTCGTGATTCCGCAATGGATGGAGGTGGCCTAAGGGTACAATGACTGAGGAATAGAAAGGGAAACTGTAGTATTTCCATATAACAGATTACTGAGTGGCCACAGAAAGGAATGAAGTTGTGAGGTATGCAACTAGGTGAATGAAGCTTAAGGACAGTATGTTGAACAAAACATCAGAAACAAAAAGACAAATATTATCATGCCTCATTCATATGGATTAAATATAATATACAACCTCAGAGAATTGAAGTTGAGAGTATGGGTTATCAGGTTGGGGCCTATAGTAAAACGTCCCAGACTGTAAGCTCTTACAGCAGTCACATATACTTAGGAGTTGTAACTGATATTTCTAAATTCTGAAATACTGAACTATTTGTATATAACCTGGTTGTTCCCTGACACTTTGGGTATTTATGTGACACCTGAGACTCAGAGTTAGAGCACTGAAGCCAGGAATATCAGTATTACTCCATTCAGCAACTGTTTTAAAAGCTGAAAATGTGATCAGACTTCGTCTAGAGATATGAATGAAGATAGGAGTAAGGCAAATCAGAAATCTGGGGAAAGGATGATATGGTCCATATTTTAAAACTTCAAACTCTTTGCAAGACCAAAGGGAGAGATGTTTATTTGGTGTGAAATTCATATTTTTGGTAGCACATTATCTAATTTAACTGGTATGTTCAGTTTATTTGAACACCACAATTACATGGAGTCTTGAATAGGTGTGAGATCTTGTTGGTTTGCACAGGTTAATGTGATGCCCCAATATATCCCAGAGTAATTTGGGCAGAGAATAAAAAACTATTTCCAAAGTCCCCTTGGGACACTGGGGAGAAAGAAGGAAATATTCAACTTCCCCACTGTTTGTGAGAATTCCTGATATTCTCACAAGCAATGAGGACAACAAATTCAATAGGCTGAGCCCTTAATCTTGGGACTTGCCCCAATGAAGCTTATTCTTGCAAAGGAGAAGCTAAATCTACTTATAATTATGCCTAAGAGTCACTCCCAGAGAACCTCTTTTATTGCTCAGTTGTGGCTTCCTTCTCTAAGCCAACCAGGCAAGTGAACTCACTGCCTTCCCATCTACATGCGACATGACTCCCAGGGATGAGCTGGGACCCAGCATCATGGGATTGAGAAAGGCTTCTTGACCAAAAGGGGGAAGAGAGAAATGAGTCAAAGTAAAGTCTAACTGACTAACAGATTTCAAACAGAGTCGAGAGGTTATCCTGGAGGTTATTCTTATGCATTTATCCCTTTTTAGTTTATGGTGCACTGGAATGGCTAGAGGGAATTATCTGAAACTGCTGAACTGTGTTCCAGTAGACTAGCTTTTGCAGTGTGACAGTATGATTGTGAAAAACTTGTGTGTGATGCTCCTTTTGGGTTTGATGCTCCTTTTATCCAGGGTATGGACAGGTGAGTAAAAAAAATAATAATAATAAGGATAAAAAACAAATAATAGCAAGAGATAAAGGGTAAAAACTTGAAATACTGTGCATCAATTGGAGGGATAAGGGGCATAGGATATATGAGTTCTTTTCTTTTTCTGGACTGATGCAAATGTTCTAAAAATGATCACAGTGAAGATTACTCAACTATGTGATGATACTGTGAGCCACAGATTGTACAATATGGTTGGACTATGTCTGTGGATATTTCTCAATAAAAACATTTTTTTTTAATTTTCTTTTTTAATTTCCATGGGTTACAATTCTGCAAAAATCATTACCCTCCCCTCTATACGGGACATGACATCCTGGGATGAAAGTCTCCCTGGTAGTATGGGATATGACTTGAAGGGATGATTTTGATTGACCCTGGCATCGTGGGATTGACAACAAAGGGGGAAAAGAATTGTAACTAATTAGGTATCAGTGGCTGAGAGAGTTCAAATAGAGTCAAGAGGCTATTCTGGAGGCTACTCTCATGCAAGCTTCAGCTAGATAATGCTATTCACCATGGTTTGCCAAACCCCAACCAAAACCACTCCGCCAAACTTAAAGAACACCTGGGGCTTTAACTGAAATTCTACAAAGGTTCCATGCATTATGATTACTTTCCAGAAACCTACAATCTCTAGATGGGTTCCTAGGTCAGATAAGTCCTGAAACTCAGAGGGGCTAGCCTCTCCAGAACATCATCTAGCTCCATCCCCCAACCCACACTACTGACAGCCCTTTCAAACATGAAAATGTTAGAATGGGCATAGTCCAAATACCCCTCAAAACTGGGGAAAGCTCAAAGGAGAAGGTGGTGTTAAAACAGAGAAGATAGACTCTAACAACTGAGTATGACTGCTGAATTATTACATTGATTTTTTTTTTTAGTCTCCAGTATCTTGGAGCAGCTAGAAAGAAAAATCTAAAATTGTGGAAGTGTAACCCACACCAAACTCTGAAATCTGTTCTATAACTAATTGTTGCAGTGTGCTTTGAAATTTATTGTTTTTGGTAATTTTTCATACATGTACAAAAAATTTCCATGGGTTAATTGATATTATAAGAAGAAGGGGAAACTTAGATAAAACAGATTTGGAAAATGTTGGGGTAAACAATACTAAATTGATTTCTTTACTATAGTATTTCATAACCTTTACTCTGCTCATGTTCATTGTAACTGTCCAAAAAAAAGACGCTATATGTAGCATTTCCCAAAGTTAACTGGCCAGGAATCATTTTTTCAGGAATAGCCATTCAACATCTTTCAGAACTAATGTTCTAAGAAACACTAAACATCTTTCAGACCTAGTGTTCTAAGAAATACTATAAGTGAAAGCCAGACAAGCTGTTTTATTTAAACTCATGGAGGCATGAAGCATGTAATCCACTCCCTAGAGTCAGAAAAGCTTGAGAAGATGAACACAGACCTCTCTTCCCTGCCACATGATGTACTGTCATGCTGTCTTCCCCTCTTGTGTCAAAACTTTAACTGGGAGAGGTGAGGCAAGATGGTGGCTTAGTGAGATGCGGAATTTAGTTCACCCTCCAGAGCAGCTAGTAAATAGCCAGGAATGGTACAGAACAACTGCTGGGGGAACATCAGTGACTGGACTCACAGTGTATACATGTCTGGACTGGGTGGAATGGCTGAGACCCTACACAGAACTGTAAGTCCCCTAAGCTACGGAGGCCGGCACCCCTCCCCCACAGGCACAGCAGGCTGGTTCCCCAAGGGGAGAGGAAACAGACTTTATTAGCAGCAAGGGTTAAGCTCAACCAAGCTCCAATTCCAGAATTAATTGACAAATTCTGACTACTGAAAATAGGCCCCAGCACAGATAAACCCAGATAAGCACTAAAGGTAGTAGGAGTTTTTGCCCTGGCAGAGAGGGGGCAGAGCTGATGGGAAAAAACAAACAAACAAAGGCTTTTTGAGTCTGACAGCACAAAATACTGGTAAAGGTCTGGACCCCAAGAAAAGGGGGCACACAGAGCCTAGAGATACATAGAACCTTGTACCAACTTAAGGTCCTGATTGACAAACCCAAAGAGCAGGGGTCTGGCTCTGAAAAGGCTTTTTTTAAAAAAATTTTTTCTACTCCTTAACAGCTCATTAGATAGAACTGGAGGCATTCTCAGGCTCCAGCCCTGCTGCAGGCAAGGGCGGAATTAAACCTGTTGAGAGACAAAGTACCTACTCAGATGAAAGGAGTTGATTCCCTAAAGGGTGTATCTTCCCCAAGAGAAGGGAAGGAGCCACAGCTCAAGTGGAATTCCTCCTTCCAGGAATTCAGGCCCCGGGGGCTGTAAAACAGAAGCAATCAAAGCCTTCCTAATACCTCACTTCAGTCTCAACCATGCCCCAAGCAGGGGAAGTCTGCTGAAATTAAAGGCACCACCACCACCACTTTACACTGGTGGGAAGCCATGGCAGACCAGTGCCATATGCTGGGTAGGATAGGAAAAGCAGAGTCTTGAGGCTTCAAACAAAGTCTGTCAACCTGCTGGGTCTCACCCTCAGGGAAAACTGATGCTGGCTACTCTCTCCTCCTAAGACATAGGCCTGTCTGGTCTGGGAAAATCTGACTGGGGTCTATAATATCTGAAGAGACCCTCTTTAAAAAAAAAAAAAAAAAAAGGGAAGAAAAAGAAAAACAAGAACTAAAAAATTCTGATCAGTTAAACAGAACCTATGCTAGAGGTCTAGAATAAGTCATACAGAATGTCAAAGAACAGATAGAGAGCAAAGCCATCCAGCAAGAAAATCTTATGTTAAAGGGTGAAAACAACTTCCAGAATAAACTAATTAAGGAAATCAAATGCCTAGATGTCAGCAAAAAATAAAGACCCATACTAGGAAAATCGAAGATATGGCCCAATCAAAGGGACAAACCAACACTTCAAATGAGATACAGGAACTAAAATAGCTGGTTGAACAGACATGGAAAATTTCTTCAAAAATCAAACCAACAAGTTGAGGGAGGAAATAAAGAAGACATTGGGCAAACAAAAAGAAGAAATCGAAAGTTTGAAAAAACAAATCATAGAACTTATGGGAATGAAAGGCACAATAGAAGTGATGAAGAAAAAAAAAACAATGGAAACCTACAATAATAGATTGGAAGAAGCAGAAGAAAGGATTAGTGAACTAGAAGACTGGACATCTGAAATCTGACTCACACACACAAAAATAAGGATAATGGAAAAATAGTCAGTCATGACAACATGAAGCACACGAATATATGTGTTGTGGGTGTCCCAGAAGAAGATAGGGAAAAGGAGGAGAAAGACTAATGGAGGAAACACTCATGGAAAATTTCCCACCTCTTATGAAATTAGACATAAAATTACAGATCCAAGAAGTGCAACATACTGTAAACAGAACAGATTGAAATATACATACTCCAAGACACTTAATAATCAGATTGTCAAATGTCAAAGAGAAAGAGAGAATTTCGAAAACAGCAAGAGAAAAGCAATTCATCACATACAAGGGAAGCCCAATAAGACTATATATGGATTTCTCAGCAGAAACCACAGAGATGAGAAGGCAATGGTATGATATATTTAAGATTCTAAGAGAGAAAAACTGCCACCCAAAAATTCTATATCCAGTGAAATTGTCCTTCAAAAATGAAGGGGAGATTAAAATATTTTCAGGCAATCACTGAGAGAATTTGTGACTAAGAGACCAACTGTGCAAAAAATACCAAAGTGGCACTATAGGCAGATAGAAAAAGACAGAAGAGAGATGTCTAGAGAAGAATGTAGAATCGAAAACTATAAGTAAAGGTAGAAAGAGAAAAAAATTTAGATATGACATATAAAATCCAAAAGACAAAATGGCAGAAGTACTGCCTTTACAGTAATAACATTAAATATTAATGGATTCAACTCGTCAATCAAAAGACATAGACTGGCAGAATGAGTTTAAAAAACAGGACCCATCTATATGCTGTCTATAGGAGACTCATTTTAGACCCAAGGACAAAAAAAAGGTTGAAGGTGAAAAGTTGGGAAAAGATATTTTATGCAAGCAACAATCAGAAAAGAGGAGGACTAGCTATACTAATAATAAGACATTAAATATAAAGCAATTAAAAGAGACAAAGAAGGTCATTACATATTAATAAAAGGAACAATTCAACAAAGAAGACATAACAATCATAAATATTTACAACACCAAGCCAGAGTGCAACAAAGTACATGAGGTAAACACTGACAACAATGAAGGGAGAAATAGACACCTTTAACCTAATAGCTGAGGACTTCAATTTCCTAGTGTCATCAATGGATAGAATATCTAGACAGAGGATCAATTACGAAATAGAGAATTTGAATGATATGATAAATGAACTAGACTTACCAGACATTTACAGAACATTACACCCCAAAACAGCAGGATACACATTTTTCTCAAGGGCTCATGTATCATTCTCAAGGATAGACCATGTACTTGGTCACAAAGCAAGTGTCAATTAATACAAAAAGATTAGATATTATACAAATATAAAGAGACTGATATCATACAAAAGACTTTCTCAGATCATAACAGAATGAAGTTGGAAACCAATAATAGGCAAAGGGCCATAAAATTCACAAATATATGGAAGCTAAACAACACACTCTTAAATAACCAGTGAGTCAAGGAAGAAATTACAAGATAAATCAGTAAATATCTCAAGGAAAATGAAAATGAAAACCCAACATATCAAAATTTATGAGACGCAGCAAAGGCAGTGCTGAGAGGGAAATGTATTGTCTTAAATGCCTATATTAAAAAAGAAGAAAGAGCAAAAATGGTGGAATTAACTGTTCACTTGGAAGAACTAAAGAAAGAACAGCAAACTAACCCCAAAGCAAACAAAAGGAAAGAAACAAGGATTAGAACAGAAATAAATGAAATTGAGAACATGAAAATAATCAAGAAAGACAACAAAACCGGAAGTTTTTTTTGTTGTTGTTGTTTTTTGAGAAAATTAATAAAATTGATGGACTCTTAGTTAGGTTGACCAAAAAAAAAAAAAAAAAGAGAGAGACAGAGATGATGCAAATAAATAAAATCACAAATAGAAGAGGAGACATAACCATTGACCCTTCAGAAATAAAGCAGGTAATGAGAGGATACTATGAGTAACTATATGCTAATAAACTAGACAACATAGATGAAATAGAGAACTTCCTAGAAAGGCATGAACAACCAACACTGACTCAAGAAGAAATACACAACCTCAACAAACCAATCACAAGTAAAGAGACTGAATCAGTCATCAAGAAGCTCCCAAAAAAGAAAAGTTCAGGACCAGATGGCTTCACATGTGAATTTTACCAAGCATTCAAGAAAGAATTAGTACCAATCCTGCTCAAACTCTTCAAAAAATTTGAAGAGGAGGGAAAGCTACCTAACTCATTCTATGAAGCCAACATCACCCTAATACCAAAGCCAGACAAAGATACTACAAGAAAAGGAAATTACCTTACAGACCAATCTCTGTAATGAATATAGATGCAAAAATCCTCAACAAAATATTTGCAAATCGAATCCAGCAGCACACTAAAAGAATTATACACCCTGACCAAGGGGGATTTATTTCAGTATGCAATGATTGTTCAACATAAGAAAATCAATTAATGTAATACACCATATCAACAAATCAAAGCAGAAAAATCACACGATCATTTTGATTGATGCAGAAAAGGTATCTGAAAAAATTCAACATCCTTTCTTGATGAAAACACTTGAAAGGACAGAATTAGAAGGGAACTTCCTTAACATGATTAAGGGAAGATTTGTAAAATCCACAGCTAACATCATCCTCAATGGGAAAAGACTGAAGCTTTCCCTCTAGGATCAAGAACAAGACCGGGATATCCACTGTCACCACTGCTATTCAACATTGTGCTGGAAGTTCTAGCCAGAGCAATTAGACAAGAAAAGAAATAAAAGGCATCCAAATTGGAAAGGAAGAAGTAAAACTCACTGTTTGCACATAATATAATACTATATGTCAAAAAATCACAAAAAATCTATAGCAAAGTTACTAGAGCTAATAAATGAGTACAGCAAAGTGGCAGGTTACAAGATCAACATCCCAAAATAAATAGTGTTTCTGTACACTAGTAATGGGCAATCCAAGGAGGAAATCAAGAAAAAAATTCCATTTACAATAGCAGCCAAAAGAATCAAATATTTAGGAATAAATTTAATTATGAATACAAAAGACCAATACACAGAAAACTACAAGAAAGTGTTAAAAGAAATCATGGAGGATCTAAATAAATGGAAGGGCATATCATCTCATGGACTGGAAGACTAAATATAGTTAAGATGTCAATTCTACACAAATTGATTTATAGATTTAATGTAATACCAATTAAAATCCAAAAAACTTACTTGCAGAAACAGAAAAACTAATAACCAAAACTATTTGGGGCAGGGTGCCCCAAATAGTTAGAAATATCTTGAGAAAGGAAAACAAAGTGAGAGGTTTCACACGACCTGGCTTTAAAGAATATTATGAAGCTACAGTGGTCAAAACAGCATGATACTGGCATAAAGACAGATATACTGACTAATGAAATCAAATAGAGTGTTCAGAAATAGACCCTCTCATCTGTAGACAACTGATCTTTGATAAGGCTGTCAAGCAATCCCAACTAGGACAGAGCAGCCTTTCAATAAATGATGTTTGGAGAACTTGATATCCATGTGCAAAAGAATGAAAGAGGATCCATATCTCACACCCTGTACAAAAATTAACTCAAATGGATCAAAGATCTAAACATTAGAGCTAAGACCATAATAGGAGGCAGTTTCCTAGACCCTATACCCAAAGCACAAGCATTAGAAATAAATATATGGGAAATGCTTAAAATTAAACACTTTTGTGCATCAAAGAACTTTGTCCAGAAAGTAAAAAGACAGCCTATGCAATGGGAGACAATATTTGGAAACCACACACCAGATAAGGATTTAGTATTCAGAATATATAAAGAGATTCATCAACTCAACAACATAAAGACAAAAAAGAACTAAAAATCAGGCAAAAGACATGAACAGACACATCTCAGAAGAGGAAATATAAATGGCTAAAAGGCATAGGAAAAGAATGCTCAACTTCACAGGCTATTAGGGAAATGCAAATCAAAACCACAATGAAATATCATCTGACACCCACTAGAACAGCCATTATCAAAAAACAGAAATCAAGTGCTGGAGAGGATGTGGAGAAAGAGGTACATTTATCCACTGTTGGTGGGAATGTAAAATGGTACAACTACTCTGGAAGGCAGTTTGGCGGTTCCTCAGGAAGCTAAGTATAGAATTGCCATATGATCCTGCAATCCCATTACTAGGTATATATTCAGAGGAATTGAAGGCAAGGACCTAAATGGACATTTGCACAACAATGTTTATAGGAGCATTATTGACAACTGCCAAGAAATGGAAACAGCCCAAATGTCCATCAACAGAAGAATGGCTAAACAAGCTGTGATATATATATACAATGGAATATTTTGCAATTGTAAGACAAAATAATGCCACGAAACATGTAACAACATGGATGAGCCTTGAGGACATTATGCTGAGTGAAATTAGCCAGAAACAAAAGAACAAATACTGTATGGTCTTACTAATATGAACTAACATTAATGAGTGAACTTGAGAATTGAAGTTAAGAACACAGGTTATCTTTTGTTGCTCAGATGTGGCCTCTCTCTCTCTCAGCCAACACAAGTAAACTCACTGCCCTCCCCTTCTCTATGTGGGACATGACTCCCAAGGGTGTAAACCTTCCTGGCAACATGGGACAGAAATCCTAGAATGAGCTGGGACTCAGCATCAAGGAAATGAGAAAACCTTCTAGACCAAAAGGGAGAAGAGAGAAATGAGACAAAATAAAGTGTCAGTGGCTGAGAGATTTCAAACAGAGTCAAGAGGTTATCCTGGAGGTTATTCTTATGCATTATACAGATATCACCTTTTTAGTTAAGGTATAATGGAGAGGCTGGAGGCAAGTGCCTGAAAATGTAGAGCTGTGTTCCAGTAGCCAGGTTTCTTGAAGATAACTGTATAATGATATAGCTTTCACAATGTGACTGTGTAATTGTGAAAACCTTGTGCCTGATGCTCCTTTTATCTACAGTATGGACAGATGAGTAAAACATATGGATTAAAAATAAATAAACAATAGGGGAACAAATATTAAAATGAATTTAGTAGATTGAAATGCTAGTGATCAAGGAAAGGGAGTGATAAGGGGTATAGAAAAAAAATAGGGGAAACAAAGGCTAAAATATATTGGGTAGATGGAAATACTAGCAAGCCATGAGAGGGAGGGTTAAAGGGTATGGTATATATGAGTTTGTTTTTTTTTTTCTTTTTATTTCTTTTTCTGAATTGATGCAAATGTTCTAAGAAATGATCATGAATATACAACTATGTGATGATATTGTGAATTACTAATTATATACCAAGAATGGAATGATCATATGGTAAGAATGTTCATGTTTTTATGTTGTTATGTTTAAAAAATAAAGAAAGAAAGAACACAGGTTATCAGGAGATAGAAAGAGGGCAGATATTGGCCAACTGGTGCTGAAGAAATACAGATTATACAACAGGGCTGATTGTAAAATTCAGAAATGGATAGCGCAATACTACCTGATTGTAGCACAGTAAACGAAGGTGATTGTGAGTATGATTGTGGGAGAAGGGCTGGGGGCACATACGAAACCAGGAGGAAAGGTAGAGGATAAAGACTGAGATGATATAATTTAGGAATGCCTAGAGTGGACAATGATGGTGATTTAATGTACAGATAAAAAGATATTTTTGCATGAGGGAGAACAAATAAATGTCAACGATGAAGGGTGTTGAAAATACATGGTATATGGGAAAATTTACAATCAATGCAAGCTAGTGTCTATAGTTAACAGTAACACTGTAATATGCTTCCACTGAACACAACAAAACATTATGCCAAAACTAAATGTCAACGGGTAGGGAGCATGGAAGAGGAGCATGGATTCTTTGTGGAAGAAAAGGGAATGTCTTCATATAGATTATAGTGGTGAAATCATGTCTATACACTTAGGTTGGATTGTATAATGTGTGAATAAAATTGTTTAAAAATGAACAGAGAAAAACAAGTGCTAGAGAAAATGAGGAGAAAGAGATTTATCTTATCTATTCACTGTCGGTAGGGAAACTGAGAGGTACAGTCCCTTGGAGGGCAGTGTGGTGGTTCCATAGAAGGCTAGGGGTGGGGTTGTCATATGATCCTGAAACCCCGTTGCTCAATATATACCTGGAGGAACTAAGTGTGGAAATTTGCACACTGGTGTTCATGGCAGCAGTGTTCACGATCCACAATGAATGGAAGTGGCCTAAGGGTACAATGACTGAGGAATGGAAGGAGAACTGTGGTGTATACATACAATGGACTATTGAGAAGAATAAAGTTGTTGAGTATGCAACTAGGTGTATGACTCTTAAGGACTGTATGTTGAATGAAACATCAAGAACAAAAAGAAAAATATTATCATGCCTAAATCATTTGTGGACTAACTATAATATAAAAACTTAGCGAACTGAAGTTGAGAACATGGGTTATCAGGTTGGAGCCTGTTGTAAAGGGTCCTGGATGATAAGCTCTTACAGCAGTCATATACATACAGGAGTCCTAACTGTTATTTCTAAATTCTGAGATATTTACTGAGCTGTTTTGTTTATAAGGTGGTGATTCCCAGAAACTTCTGGTATTTACGTGACACCTGAGAATCAGAGTTAGAAGCTATGAAGGTCAGCAGTACCAATACAGGAACTGTTCAAAAAGTTGAAAAAGTGATCAGACTTCAAGTAGAGATATGAATGAAGTTGATCTGGATAGGACTAAGGTAGATCAGAATACAGGGTAAAGGATGATATCATCCACATTTTAAAACTTCAACTTCTGTGTGAGACCAAAGGGAGAGATGTTTATTTAGCACAAAATTTATATTTGGGGTACTGCATTTCCTAATGTAACTTGGATGGTCAGTTTAGTTGAAAACTATAAGTATATGGAATCTTGAATAGGGCATGAGATTTTGCTGGTTTGTCCAGGTTACTGAAATGCCCTGATATATCCCAGAGTAATCTAGGCAAGTGAATAAATAAGTATTTGCAAAGTCTCCTTGGAGAACTGGGGAGAAAAGAAGAAATATTCAAGTTTCCCATTTGGAGAATTTCTGATATTCTAGTAAGCAATGGGGACAACCAAATCAATAGGCCAAGCCCTTGATCTTGGGGTTTACCCCCATGAAACATTCTTGCAAAGGACAGGCTAAGCCTACTTAAAATTAGGCCTAAAAGTCACCCCCAGAAAACCTTTTTTTGTTGCTCAGATGTGACCTCTCTCTCTAAGCCAACTTGGCTGGTGAACTCACTGCCCTCCCCTCCACTTGGGACACGACTCCCAGGGGTGTAAATCTCCCTGGCAACGTGGGACAGAAATCCGGGGATGAGCTAGGACATAGCATCATGGGATTGAAAAAGTCTTCCTGACCAAAAGGGGGAAGAAACAAATGAAACAAAGTAAAGTTTCAGTGGCTGAAAGATATCAGGTTATCAATCTGATAACCCATGTTCTCAACTTCAATTCACTAACTTTTTATATTAAAGTTAGTCCATATGATTTAGGGCTGAAAGATTTCAAACAGAGACAAGAGATTATCCTGGAGGTTATTCCTATACATTCTATAAATATCCCTTTTTAGTTTGTGGTATACTGGAGTGGCTGGAGAGAAGTACCTGAAACTGCTGAGCTGTGTTCCAGTAGCCTTGATTCTTGAAGACAATTGTATGAAGATACAACTTTTACAATGTGACTATGTGATTGTGAAAACCTTGTGACTGATGCTCCTTTTATCCAGGGTATGGACAGATGAGTAAAAAATTAAGGATAAAAATAAATAAATAATAGGGGGGATAAGGGGTAAAATAAATTAGGTAGATGGAAATACTAGTGGTCAATGAGAGGGAGGGCTAAGGGGTATGGGATATACGAGTTTTTTCTTTTTTTTTTTAATTTCCTTTCCTGGAGTGATGCAAATGTTCTAAAAATGATCATGGTGATGAATACACAACTATGTGATGATATTGTGAGCCACTGATTGTACAGCATGTATGGAATATACGTGTGTGAAGATTTGTCAATAAAAATATTTAAAAAACAAACAAAAGATCAACCTTAACTGGGAGCTTGATCTATTTTCAGTATCTGGGCACAAGTCCTGGTCCACTCCTGAGGTCACTTTGGATTGCAACCAGACATTCAGAGCCCTGGGCCCCTTAAGCAGGGGTAAGGGGCAGACATGACTCAAACAGGAAGGGCAGCTGCCACTTACCAGCCCTATATCTGACCGGCTCTCCCAGAGGCACATTAGGGCTACTCTGGCAACGTCTTCAAACACTGGGTCACCAGTGAGGCTGCTCAGGGTGGCAAATTCCACAATGAAGGTCCCAATCCCTGCTGTACAGGTGACAGGGGTCTCTCCTGGGTTCACGCCATGAAGCAGATTCACGGTTCCATATGGCATGCCAGTGGGGGTCTGAAAGGCTGAACAATTGCAAGATTACATTCCAGACAGATACAGACAGGTAAGGATGAGCCTGAGGCCTGAGCCTGCACTTACCTCTTTATCTCCTGAGTGACCAGTGGGTGACTAAGGCCCCAACTGGGGGAAAAGGTTCCCAGTCTGAGCCAGTGTAGGATAACCATCACAACTGGAGCACAGCTGGCACCCATATAACCCAGATGCTGTCAATCACTGTTCTGCACGGCCCTTGGGCTCTTGCTTATGATGTAGGGGCAGAGAACGGGCTGTGCTCTTGATTGTCACTCCACACATCCTCACCTTCACTTGAGCAGCTCCACTTTACTGACTTTATACAATGCCTTCAGAGGCCAGGCAGGTAACAATGTGAAGCAAGCACAATTTCAGCCATTGGGAGAGGTGGAGATTGCGGCACACTGATGAGAGCATGCCTCATATATTTTCTTCAAACATCTCTCTGACCAACGAAACCCATCTCCAGGCCTCAGAGAGTTCCCTAGGAACTAGTTTGAGATCCCTGCTTTAATTAAGAGTTTAGGGGCTGAATTTTTTTTTTTATATGCTGTGTGGCAGAGGTCACATTTCATTCTTTTCTATGTGAATATTCTGTTATTGCAGCACCGTTTGTTGAATGTTTTTTGTTTTATTTTGCTTTTTGGAGTGCATGGGCCGAGAATCGAACCCCAGTCTCCTGCATGGCAAGTAAGAATTCTATCACCGAACTACCAGTGCACCCTTCGAATATTTTTTTAAAAAAAGGTATTAACCGCTGATGTAGTCCAACCCTCAATGTGCAGGTAGGGAAAGTCCTGCCTATAAAGATGTGACTCAGCCAAAGGCCACATGGAGCTGGGATGGGAACACCTGCCTCCCCCACCCAGCCCAATACTTTGCCACTCCACCCTTGTGCTTTCCAATTCAAGGCAAGGAATTCAAAATCAGCCTGAGGCAGATTTCCTCTCCAGCAAAAGGTCAAATCACCCCAGGGTGGCCTGTGTGTCACCAAACCATGAATAAAGTTGTTATAATTTCCATGAACTACAAGATCCAGGAACTTTGTTGTAGAAGAAAAACATGTTCTCTGGTAAGGCAAGTAACAAGCAAAGAGAATGTGAGTCATGGCCAAGAAGGGCTCGGAGAAATGTTTCAGGAAAATCAAGAGAGTGGCAAGATTCTATTTCCTGACCTGAAAGGTAGATACAGTGGTGTTTGCTTTATAACTATTTGAGATGTGCTTTTCAGTATACATATTTCTCAATAAGCTTTTTTTTAATTAAAAATTAAATGAATTAATGAACATCACTCCCAGGAGAAAAAAAAAGGGGGGAGTGGGGGAGCAACCAGGCAGTTTCCTCTAGGGATGAATCACACAGGATGTGATACTCGCAAGGAGACACACAGGCCATGAGCTATGAGTGAGACCCAAGCCCAGCTTGCTCACTCTCCTCAGCTCTCCCCTGAGGATACAAGTACAGCCTGGCAAGGGATAAGTGAGATGGCCAAGATGCTGGAGGAAGTGCTTGGGTGTGAACAGCCCTCAGAGCTTCCGCCACACCCTGAAGAGAACACAGTGTCCAGTTTATGCAGCCAACCCCAGTGTTACTGTCCCACTTGGCCTCTAACCCTGGACACGTCTTAGCCACAAAACAAACCCCTCGCATTTCAATTGTACTTGAGGGTTTGCAAGCACTCTCTCCTGACCTCATTTTAACCTCCCCACAACTCAGTGAGGCAGGGAGGCAGGAATTATGTTTCCCATTTGATAGATGGGGAAAGTGAACCACAGAGAAGAAGAGTGACTTGTTTAAGATGTTGCCTGGCAGAGCTGAGTTCAGAACCTAGGGCTCCTAATGCTCAGTCCAAGGCAGCTCTTCCCTGGGATCTTTTTATTCCAACAGTGTGTGGGACAGGAAGGGGGCAAAAGGAGCCACTCAAAATAAGAGCAAGGGCCTTCTACCCACTAAGCTGGACTTCAGCCCTTTCTGCAAACAGAAATGAGGTCAATTCTTCCATCCTGTGCTATGGCCCCAGCAAGCCCTCAAAATGCCCAGGTCCTTCTGATTTCATGGTGGGTCTGGGAGTAAAATGCCAAGTGCTTGGGTAAGAAACATCAGAAAGTAATTGTGCATTGCCACTCTTGTCTCCAGTGAGAGAAGAGGGACTTACTGAAGTTTACCTCTCCGTTGTCTCTGTGTAACTCTTACCTGGGAGGAGTTTTCGGGCTGCCTCCTCAGCCATCCTCAGGAGAGGTCCAGAGCAGGGCCATCCAGCCTCCACTTCCACCCCAGCTTTTTTTGACAGCAGATGAGCAGACAGGAGGCCTCCTACCACTACAGACAGTACAAAAAACAAGTATCACAGTTCCAAGAACCAATTCTTCCCTTGTGCAAAGTAAACCCAAATACTGTCAGGGAGGCTCACCGAGAAGGGGTAGAGCCAGCTAGTAAAAGGAATCCCTTACTCCCTTTATCTTGGTGGGGTCACAAGAACAATGTCTTTCATTTTTACACTACTGAATACGAGGCTCTTAACTGAGTGCTTCACTGTGTTATTTCCTTACCTTAGAACGTTATGAGGTAGGTACTACTGTCCCCTCTTCAGATGAAGATACTGAGGTTCAGAAAGGTAAAGTGACTTGCAGTGGGCCACTTCCCTAGTAGGTAGCAGAGACTCCATTTTGTCATTCTGTCTCCCAATCCCCCACCTACCCCCAAGACCTGAGATGGGGGAGGCGGGGGGCAGAGTAGTTATTACCTTCATTGTATAAATTTATGTATTTCAATTTATTATTCAATATTTAGGACTTATAAAAAGACATGAAGTTTCTGTATCTTGAAACATGGTTAGTTAGACATCCTGAATGGTTCACCCATCGAAAAACAACAGTGGCCTTGAGCTTCAGTTTCACTTCCTCCAGGTCAAGGGGGAATAGGCAACAAAGGCAGGACCTATTCAAAGCGAGGAGTCTGATAAGAGATGCCTATATAAAGTTGGAACCTCAAAAAACCATAGATACTGTGTACGGATGAATTAAAAATAAATCCCAGTATACAGTAAGGAAAAACGGCTGTCTAGGTGCCAAATAGAGGGAAGGAAAAAAAATCTCCCCCCAAAATTAGTAACTATAAACTGATACTCATATTTACAGTCTGAATTCTTACTGACTGAGTAACTTAAAAAAATTTCAAACCTTTAGCATAAAATTGTTCTTGGTAGATAATGTTTCTAGCCACATGGAGTAAACAAAAACAATCTCTGAAAATCCACTTCAAAGTATCACACAGATAAAGATCTAGGGAATTAAATCACATTAAAGAAGAAAAAGAAATAAAACCTTATGAGTAAGATTCAGCAGAAACAACCCGGCCTTATGAGTAAGATCCAGAAGACTTACAAACTCTTTGGATATTGCTGGAAATTCAAATTATGAGACACAGACTACAAAATAATTATGTGTAATACAGTTAAAGAAATAGAGAGGTTTGAATATATGTATAAGTAGCAAGAAACTGTAAAACTGGCCATGCATATTTATAAAAGAACCAAGCAGAATTTCTAAAAATTAATAATGTAATAATTGAAATAAATTATTTAAAATGCAATATAAAGAAACAAAACTATTAAAAAGAAGTACAGAAAAGACTTGGAGGATACAGTGAGAAGGTGTAACATATATCCAGTTGAAGTTCTATAAGTAGAGGAAAGTCAATATTTGAAAATAGTTGAGAACTTTCTCAAACTAAAGAATGATAGGAACCCTTAGCTCCAAGAATCCCAAGCAAGATAATAAAAAGAAATCCACATCTATACACATTACAGTAAAACTGTAGTATACTAAAAAAAAAAAGATGTTAAAAGTATCCAGATATTAAATAACAATAAAGATTAATGACAGATATATTAATTAAACTATTTTCTCTTCTTTTGTTTGTTTGAAAAGTTCCATAATAAACAGTAAGGGAGGTGGGACAGCTAGAATGAAAAAACAAATTATAAAGGAATAACAATTAGATTGGCAGAGGATTTTTTAACAACAACGTAACCAGAAGACAGTGGAAAATAATTTCTTCAATGTAAAAGAGAAAATATCCATCAACATAGAACCATCTGCCCAACAAAAATATCCTCCAAAGGCCAAAGACAGTGAGATTTTCATACAAATAAAACATTTTCATATTAAAAAATAAAACAGAAAGTCTGCCAAAATAAACCTGCACTAAAGGAAATTCTAAAACAAGTACTTCAAATAGAAGGAAAATGATCATCAAGGTAAAGCCTGAAACACAAGAATGATGGTCAAAGAAAGCAGTAAATATATGAGTAAATTTAAAACTTCGACTGTACAAAACAACAACAATGACTTGATGTTTTAATTCAAAGAACTTAAACACATAACTATAACAAATAGGTCAGGATGTCCTGAGAGTCAGGCTGTGTATTATTCAGGAGGAGAACAAAGATTTTCAGTAATTTTAGACTTGACAAGTTAAGTTTGTTAAATTTGCTAAGAAAACTATTTTAAAATCTAGAAATAGTGCATATAATCTTTAAATTGAAAGAAGGAAAATGGAATGAGGAAAAAAATCAATCAAAAAGAAGGCATGAAGTGGGGTGGGCAATGATGGCTCAGTGGCACAATTCTCGCCTGCCATGCCAGAGACGTGGGTTCGATTCCCTGAGCCTGCCCAAGCCGAAATAAATAAATGAATAAAAGAAAGAAGGCATGAAAAAGGAGAGAAAAAAGAACATAAAGATGGGACAAACAACACAAAGTAAGAGAGCAGAAACAAGCCCCAATATATCAGTAATTACAAGAAATGTAAGGGGATCAAATGCTTCGTTAAAATAATAAGGTTGGGGCCCGGGGACCCTCTGCCACTGCCTCAGCGAGAAAGCCATGTAGGAGCTGCCAAGCTGTCCCCTGCCCTGCCCAGCCTGAGCCCCACGGGCAGCTGCAGCCCCCGCCGCCATGAAGAAGCAGCTCAACTGCAGGAAGCAGCTGGCCACCCAGACGGTGGGCAGGTTCAAGCTGCCCTTAATGAAGCTTATGTTAGTGAACTGAAAGTGAAGCCAGAAGATGGGGGCAATGAGAGAAATCTGCAAGACTAAAGTTAAAACAAGTTGTACATTAGCACTGAATTTTAGTTGGTACAGTTATTTCCCCCCAGGGAGATGGATTAACAATTCTAAAACCATTATATATGTAAACAAATGAGTTAAACATGAATATATGGAAGGTAGATGGTGAAACTGGAGTGGGGTACAGTGGAGAAGAAGGGGTACAGTGAGCCATATAATAATGGATTAGGCTGGAAAATATTATTATAAACCCATGTTTAGCATTCATGATTCCAGTTATAAAAAGTAATTGTTAAATCCCTATACACAATTTAATATACAGTCACACATTTCCTCGTATTGGCTCCTGAGAGGTTTGAAAACAAGGTCAGGATACCCCACTAGTAATAAGCACACCTAGTTCCCAGATCTAGGTTTTTAATACTACTGTCCAATAAAAAGAACGAGGGCCCTTTGAAAAAATGGCTGATTCCAGAACCATGGCAAGAAACATACATGATGAGCATGCAGAATCTTACTGTTTCAGAAATAAGATAGTCCTACAAAACAGCAAAGGAAAAAACAATGATTAGTACAACTTAAGTGGGACACAGCAGTAAAAGGAAAGCGCTCCCAATGGCCAAGCTGGAGCAATTTGAGAAAAAAAAATTAAAGTACTATGGCATTATTATAAACCAAAGTATAAAATATATATCCATGACTGTATGGATATATATTTACAGGAGTCACATTTATTTCTGAGCTTTAAATGTTATATCCTGGTCATTTTCCTGGAACTTTGTATATCTGTGTGACACCTAAGACTCAGAGCTGGAGTTCTGTAGCTCTGAAAATCAGCATTCCTACACACAGAAACTATTAAAGAAAACATAAAAGAGATAAGCTTCAATTAGAGATAAGAATGAAGCAGATCTGGAAGAATGAAGCAGATCTGGTTGGGACTAAGGTAAATCAGAATGCAGGGTAAAGGATGATATTTTCTGTATTTTAGAACTTCACTTACTGTCTGACACCAAAAGAAGAGAGCTTTATTTTGTCCAAAACCTAAATTTTCTGTAGTACGAAATCTAACAGTGTCAGGCCAGTTCAGTTAAATAACCTAAACACATGGAGCCTAGAACAGGGAATAAGGTCCTGCAATTCTGTATAGCTTAATGTAATATCCAAATACAATCCAGAGTATGTTGGGAAGATAATTAAAAAGTACTGGCAAAGTCCTATATATATATGATGGAATATTATGCAGTTGTAAGACAGAATAAACTTATGAAATATGTAACAACATAGATGGACCTTAAGGACATTATGCTGAGTGAGATTAGCCAGAAACAAAAGGACAAATACTGTATGGTCTCACTGATATGAACTGACATTAGTGAATAAACTTGGAGAATTTCAGTTAGTAACAGGAGATAGAAATAGGGTAAGATATTGGGTAATTAGAGCTGAAGGGATACAGATTGTGCAACAGGACTGATTGTAAAAATTCAGAAATGGATAGCACAATACTACCTAACCGTAATACAATAATGTTAGAACACTGAATGAAGCTGAATGTAAGAATGATAGAGGGAGGAGGGTTGGGGGCACAAATGAAATCAGAAATAAAGATAGACGATAAAGACTGAGATGGTATAATCTAGGAATGCCTAGAGTGTATAACGATAGGAACTAAATGTACAAATTTAAAACTGTTTTTGCATGAGGAAGAACAAAGGAATATCAATACTGCAGGGTGTTGAAAATAGATGGCAATTAATATTTTAAAATTTTAACTTATGTGTGAGACTAAAGCAAAAAATGTTTATTTGGTACGAAATTAATATTTTGACTAGTGCAGTTCCTAATATAACCTATGTGGGCAGCTTAATTGAACACCATAAGTACATGGAACCTTGAGTAGCGCATAAGATTTTGTAGGTTCGTCCAGAGTGATGCCCCAATGAATCCCAGAGTGATTTGAACAGTGAGTAAAAAAGTATTTGCAAAAGTCCCATTGGGGGAATGGTGAGAAAGGGGGAAAATTCAACTTCCCCAAGTGGAGAATTCTCGATATTCTCACAAGCAGTGGTGACAACCAAAGCAATAGGCTGAGCCCCCAACCCTGGGGTTTGTTCATATGAAACTTAACCCCGCAAAGGATAGGTCAAGCCTTCTTAAAATTAGACCTAAGAGTCACCCCCAAGAGAACTTCTGCTGCTCAGATGTGGCCTCTCTCTCCAGTCAACACAACAAGCAAACTCACTGCCCTCCCCCTCTCTACTTGGGACATGACTCCCAGGGGTGTGGACCTTCCTGGCAACCCTGGGACAGAAATCCTAGAATAAGGTGGGACTCTGCATCAAGGAAATGAGAAAACCTTCTCACCAAAAGGGGGAAGAGAGAAATGAGACAAAATACAGTGTCAATGGCTGAGAGATTCCAAACAGAGTCGAGAGGTTATCCTGGAGGTTATTCTTACGCATTAAATAAATTATCACCT
>PVIY010019627.1:0-45498 GCA_004026745.1 Myrmecophaga tridactyla
GGCTGTGCTACGTTGCATTCTCTCATTTAAGCACCAGCCAATTAAGCCAAACGTCACTCATTGCAGCAGACACGCCTCCTAGCTGACTGCAGATGTAATTGGCAACAGATGAGGTTCACGTACCATTGGCTTATGTCCGCAGCAACAAGACTAGGTATGCTCACCTGGCCAAGTTGACAACTGAATCTAACTAACACAGCTCCCTTCAGTTTTGCCAATGTCTGCCTCACATACTTTGGAATTTCTTGATTCGGAGCAGAACCATTTATGATTGTTATATCTTCTTGGTGAATTGACCCTTTAATTAGTATATAATGTCCTTCTTTGTCTCTTATTATGTCTTTACATTTAATGTCTATTTTGTCTGATATTAGTATAGCTACTCCTGCTTTCTTTTCATTACAACTTGTGTGGAAAATCTTTTTCCATCTTCTCACTTTCAATCTATTTGTATCCTTATGTCTGAGTCTCTTGTAAGCAGCATTTATGGCTGGATTATGTTTCTTAATCCATTCTGCCAATCTGTATCTTTGTTTTTTTTCTTTTAGGTTCATGGTCTGAGAATCAAACCCTGGTCTCCCGCATGAAAGGCAGGCATTCTAACCACTGAACTACCCGTGCACCCAATCTGTATCTTTTAATTGGTAAGTTTAGTCCATTAACATTGAAGTATTACTGAAAAGGCTTTTCTTGAATCCACCATCTTATCTTTTTAGTTTTATTTGTCAGGTCTATATATTCTTTTCCCTCTTTCTCTTTGTATTTTTAAAATTACCCTTAGTGGTACTCTTCAATTCTGTGCCCCCCTCCAGACCTCCCTCTCCTGTCTTTTTTTTTTTTCAGCTGGCAGAACTTCTTTTAGTATTTCTTGTAGGGCCAGTCTTTGTTGACAAATTCTTTCAGGACTTCTTTGTCTGCGAAAACTTTAATCTCTTCCTCACTTCTGAAGGACAATTTGGTTGGGTACAGAATTCGTGGCTGGATGTCTTTCTCTTTTAGGATCTTGAATATAGCATATCACTGCCTTCTTGCCTCCAGGGTGGAGTTGAGTGGTTTGGACTCAATCTTATTTGATTTCCCTTGTATGTAGTAGATTGTTTTTCTCTTCCTGCTTTCAGGATTTTCTGCTTCTCTTCAACATTTGACAGACTGATTAGTATGTGCCTTGGGGAAGGCCAATTTGGATTTATTCTGTTTGGAGTTCTTTGAGCTTCTTTGACTTGTATGCTTATGTCCTTTATGAGGGTTGGGAGTTTTTCCCCCATTATATCCTCTACTAGCGCTGTACTCCTCTCTTCTCCTTCTGGGACATCAATGATTCTAATATTTGTGCACTTCATTTTGTCCATCATTTCCCTAAGTTCCCATTCAATTTTCTCCTTTTTTTTTTTTGGCATTTGCTGATTTGAGTCTTCGAAGTCAATTATCCTGTCCTCTATATCACTTCTTCTTTCTTCTGTCTCTTCAAATCTGGTGTTGTGTGCCTCTAGTATGTTTATTATTTGATCAACAGAGCCTTTAATCTCTGTGATTTCTGTTATTTTTCTATTCATTCTTTCAAATTCCTCTTTAAGCTCTTCTACTGTCTTCTGGAGCTCCTTTATGTCATTTGCTATCACACTTATTTTATTAAGGAGAGTTGTATGAACATCTTTGATTAGTTGTTTCAATATCTGTGTCTCTTCTGGTGTTTTAATTTGGTCATTAGGCAGGGCTATATCTGTCTGCATTGTGATATGCTTAGTGATCTTCTGCTGTCTTCATGGCATATAAATATCTTGATTGATTTACTTTGGATAGTAAATCTGAAGTAGTCTAAGGCTTTGTGTTTGTGGGGTGGTTGTAGAGCAGGGAGCAGGGAGTGGGGTGGGGCACTAACTGCAGTGATTTGTTACAGGGCAGGTATACACACAGGTTGGGGATGTTACGCTAACGCTTGTGAACGTGGGCGCCCAGTGGCCAGGGAGGATGTAGCTGTGCAGGTGCACCAGTCTAGGGGGCATAATCCTGGTGTGCGCTGGTCTAAGCCATGGGGCCCTTTGTGCGCATGAGTAGAGCTGTGGCAGCAGGTCGGTGTTATGCCTTTGTGCATTGGGGGTAGATGTGACCCAGCTGCGCAGGTCAGCACTTTCTCAGAGCTGGGAAGTGTGGCTGAGGGCCCTACACATGCATGGTTCTAGGACTGCTGTAAAGTAGTTTCCAGAGCTGAATGATGTGATTGGGGGCCTGTGTGCATGCATGGACTTGGGTGTGCTGTAAACAGATATGCAGAGCTCAGGCAGGGCAAAGTGAGGCTGTGCAACACTATGGGCCGGGGAGGGGCAGGGGTAGCCTAGGTATGGAGGTTAGTGCCCGCAACATTTATGCGCTGGCAACAGCCTGCAGGGAACAGAATGGGGGAGGTAGTTCTCAGGAGGGGTGCAAGAGAGGTGGGCTGGGCTGTACTTGGTGTGGGGGTGTGGGCCAGGTACGTGCATTGGGGTCTGGTGGGGTGGAGGGTGCCTGGAATATGGGTAATAGGAGAGGATGATAGGGTTCAGGTGCGTGGGGTGTGGGGTGAGTCACTGGTCATGGGCTGCACTGGTGAGGGTAGCAAGCCCAAGGACCGTAGCCTGGCTTACTTCCTAGTCCTGGGCTGCTTCCGTGCACTCCCATGGGCTCCACACCTCTGCGCCAGGCTCCAGCTTTCTGCCTCTCAGCTGCTCGGCCTCCACAACCAGGGCTGCCACATGTGGTGCTGAAGGCTCTCGCAGGTCAGCCGGACTCCCGAACTGCCACCTCAGTTGCCCTCCTGTCCCTTCTCTAGATATGTACTATTTTTGTAACTGTCTTTGTTCTAGTTTGCTAGCTGCCGGAATGCAATATATCAGAAACAGAACAACTTTTAAAAATGGGAATTTAACAAGTTGCTAGTTTACAGTTCTAAGGCCAAGAAAATGTCCCAATTAAAACAAGTCTATAGAAATGTCCAATCAAAGGCATCCAGGGAAAGATACCTTGGTTCAAGAAGGCCAGTGAAGTTCAGGGTTTCTCTCTCAAGTGAGAAGGCACATGGTGAACACAGTCAGAGTTTCTCTCTCATCTGGAAAGGCACATGGTGAACACAATCAGGGTTCCTCTCTCATCTGGAAGGGAACATGGCAAACACAGGGTCATCTGCTAGCTTCTTCTCCTGGCTTCCTGTTTTATGAAGCTCCCTAGGAGGCATTTTCCTTCTTCATCTTCAAAGGTTGCTGGCTGGTGGATTCTGCTTCTTGTGGCTATGTCGTTATGCTCTGCTCTCTTTGAATCTCTCTTTCTCCAAAATGTTTCCTCTTTTATAGGATTCCAGTAAACTAATCAAGACCCACCCAAATGGGTGGAGACATGCCTCCACCTAATCCAGTTTAAAAACCACTCTTGATTAAATCACATCAAGGTCACATCAAGATGTGACTCCCCAATTCACATCTCCATGGAGATGATCTAATTACAGTTTCAAACATACAGTACTGAATAAGAATTAGAAGAAACAGTTGCCTTTACAAAATAGGATTAAGATTAAAACATGGCTTTTCTAGGGTACATACATCCTTTCAAACCAGCACAGTCTTGTAAGTTTGAAATTCTTTCAAAATAAAAGTTTTTTAAAAAGTGTGATATGAACATTCTTTTATATATATATATATATATATATATATATATATATATATATATATATATCCTGGTACAAATGTGAGAGTTTTTCTACTGTACTTGCTTAGGAGAGGAATTGCTGGGTTGTGAGGCCTATAGAACTTTAATTTGTATCAAATTGTTTTCCAAAATGGTTGTACTAATTTATACTTCTATATATGTGTTTTCTGGTTACTTCACGTTCTCACTGATGCTTGTAATTGTGTTATTTTTTAACTTTTGCTAATTTTTGAATTTTTGTCAGTCAAATGGCTTTAATTCACTTGACCCTGATTTCCAGTGAGTTAAGCAAGCTTGAGTTCTCTATTCTACTTAAACCTTTGGCCTTTCCCCCCATCTCATTGTCTTTTTTCTTTTTGTTTTTAAGAGTTTTTAATATATATTTTAGCTCAGTGGTTCTCAACTGGGGGAGAATTTGCTCATTAGTAAACATTTAGCAATATCTGAGGACATTTTTTTATTATCACAATTGGCTGGGGGAGAGCGACTGTTGTCCAGTAGGCATTCGCCAGGGATGCTGCTTAATATCCTACAATGCACAGGACAACCCCCTACACCAAAAAATTATCTGACCTAATATGTCAATAATGCCAAAATTGAGGAACTTTGTCACAGATACTAATATTTTATCAGTTACATGTGTTGCAAATATTTTCTCCCAGTTTGTGGATATTTTCATTTTCTTTACGGCATCCTTTGATGAAGAAAAATTCTTAATTTTAACAAGTAAATTTATCAAAATTTTCTTTTACAGATTATGTTTTCGGTGTCTGATATAAGAAAGCTTCTCCTATCTCCAAATTATATTCTCCAAGAAAGTCTTCTAAAAGTTTTTTATTTTGCTCTTTACATTGACCTAAAATTGATTTTTTGTTTATGGTAAGGGCAGAAATCCAAAATTAGTTATTTTATATGGATGGCCAATTGTCTGAGTACCACCTATTTAAAAGTCCATCCTAGCACTAACTGGTCTACAATGCCAGATGTTCTACTTTGTAAGCTGCTGGAATGTGATATACCAGAAGCAGAACAGCTTTTATAAAGGGGAATTTATTAAGTTGCAAGTTTACAGTTCCAAGGCTGTGAAAATGTCCAAATTAAAGGCAGTCTATGAAAAATGCCCAAATTAAGGCACCAACAAGAGGTTACCTCCACTCAAGAAGGGCCGATGAAGTTCAGGGTTTCTCTCTCAACTGGAAAGGTACATGGTGAACATGGTGATATCTGCTAGCTTCTCTCCAGGCTTCTTGTTCCTTGAAGCTCCCCCAGGGGCCTTTTCCTTCTTCATCTCCAAATGTCTCTGGCTGTGTGGGGTCTTGTGGTTCTCACAGTTCTGAAGATTTTTCCAAAATATTTCCTCTTTTAAAGGATTCCAGTAAACTAATGAAAACTCACCTGGAATGGGTGGAATCACATCTCCCTCTAAACAAAGGTTAATGCCTACAGTTGGGCACATCGCATGTCCGTGGAGATAATCTAATCAAGTTTCCACTCTACAGTACTGAATAGGGAGTAAAAGAAATGGCTGTCTCCACGAGATGGAGCAGGATTAAAACATGGCTTTTCTAGGGTACATAATCCTTTCAAACTAGCATACCAGGTCTGTCAAAAATCAAATTTCCAGAAATAGGCCTATTTCTAGTTCTCCTTTTTATTTTTACCTCTTTATCTGGAAGTGATAGTTAGTTTTACCTTTTCATAAAGGAAAATTAGAACTCAAAATCTCACAGTTAAAGGCTTTCATGAGTTTTGAGGGAATCATGAAAACAGTAAATTTTTCTTTTTAGTTTATCTTTATTTTTCCTAAAAAAATTAAAAGAAGGATTGTTATGTGGAATACCAAAGTTAAATACTTCTAAAATGAACTCATTAACTTTACCTAAAGTTGTTCCAGTTCTCCACAAACTGCCCTTACCTATAGTATACATTTCAGGAAGCTTGGAAATCCATTTATTTTTCAAGAAAAAAGAGTGACTTTACTGAAGCATTTTCTTAATACCTACAATTTAGCCTTAGACCAGCCCCAGTATTTAATTTAGGGATTGTAACAAAAGTATCCATATTCTTTCCTCTATAGTAAGAAAGGCCATTTTCTTAGCTGTTTAAGAGTTAGCTCTTAAGGATATTTCTGACTACATCTTTCCTGGAAAGGAATCTATCCCTCAAAGACCAGTCACACCTGTCAATCAGCCACAGCCTTCATTCAGCTTTCAAGTGCAGTTGCTCGCAAGCCACTGGCAAAATTATTTCCAGAGTGAAGTAGAGAAGAAACAAATGTTTATTTCTTCCACTCTTCTTGTCTTTTCCTAACACACTCCTTTTACTCTTATTTATCCCCTCGCTCCACACAAACATTCAGTAACATTGAAATGGGATTTATTATAATACAAACTATATTTTGGATTTAAGGCAAACCAGAAGCAGAGAGATAAATTCATTGACTCCGAAAATAACATACCATCAGGACAAAAAATTTTCCAAGAAAAGAAAACAAATTTCTTCTCCGGGAGCATACTCTGGTAATGATTCTCTTTATAAACATGTTGTCAAGTATTTGCTATTGCTCCTTATTCATATTAATTCCTCCCCCAAATACTCTTGAAATGATTATTTACTAATAATGTAATTATTTTGGAGCCCTCATGTATGGATTTTTAAGAGAAATGAAAAGGGATTCTCTGTAATGACAGCATGTATTTCAGGATAGCCACTCGATATCTGATCACCATGAGGCTTGCCAACTAATGGTCAAGCATTGAGGTAGAGTTGTTCATTAAATATTATAGTTGGGCAGGGTGCCTTTTGCTGATTACCATGTGCAGGACCAGGCAGAAGTTAAACCCAATGGGCCTAAGAGGCATAAGTTAAACCCAATGCGCCTAAGAGGATTTATCAGATCTGGAGCCCTCAAACTTAACTACAAGGAACTTATTGGATCTATAGCCCTGCTTAGGGCCATATAACAGAGACACACTTAATCACACCTCAGGGGCCTATACTGGTGTGTACATATCTCTGTGAGAGATGTGTGTTATCTCTGTGAGAGATGTGTGTTTGGGAGGTCTCTGCTGGTCTTTTAAAGAATATTTCATAACTGAGGGTTATAGGACTCAATACTATTTGCACACATTCAATAAGCAATTTCCTAAAATGAATGTGCAAAGACAAAAAGGGGTTTCTTTGGAGAAATAGTAAAGACACAGAAAGAGCTTTCTAACAAGTAAGTTAAGCAATGCTGCAAATAAACTAGACTGAGAAATCAACTTACTCTGCAATGACCCCCAGTTGAGGTCATGAACCTCGGTTTTGATTAGTCATGAGAATAAAAAGGCAAAGCCACAAACAAAAAGTCATAAGCCACCAGATATGAGCCTTAAGTCAGTCTGGTGAATTGTGGATTCTGAGGTAATATCACTGCAACCAACTCTGATCTGCCAGTTTACCAGCCAGCGAAAGAGGATGAATATAGCAGCAGAGCAGCAGAAGCAGAAGCAGCAGCAGGACAGGTTCCAGAGAGTAACTGGGTCCACCCTGTGAGCCGCAGGCACTCTATATGTGTTTCCTTAGCCACAGACTATGCCTACAGGCTATGCTCATTTGCAGACCGGCCTGCCGCTGAAACATTACAATCACGTGGACAACAATGCCAGTAACTCAGAAAAGGCCGCCATGCATACGAAATTAACATCAAAAATGCTGCCTGAGATCAGCCCAGGGCAATGAATGGTTTTATCAGACAGGGCTCTTCCACACCCAGCCTCCCGGTAGATTTGGGACAGCCAAAGTGTGCCAAGTGGATCTGTCGTTAGGTTACATTTGTCGTTCGAAATCTGAATGATTTTCTAATTACAATTTCCACCACATTCTTGAATATGCAATTCAGTCGGGGTTACCTTAGCTCTTAATATGACATTATGAGCATCCCGCTCAAGTCTAACAAAATGCTGCAAAACTTAGATTGAATTCATAAGAATCTAAAATTGAAAAGCTTTGCAATTCCTGCGCTCCTGCCAGGCCAGTGTTAAGGCATCACGCCAGTCATCAGTGAGCAGAGGTTCTGGTCCGTATGTTTCGACAAACCACTCCATTCAGCCTCCGCCTCTCTTTTTCTAACAGATGGTGAACAGTTTCTCCTGGTTCACGACCATCTCTATCAGGCGGTCCTTAGACACTTTCCCAAAGTAGGGAGCAGCTTTAACTCGTTTTAGGGGAGACTTGTGGCGAAGGTTCGGTTCTTGAAATGAGTAGGTTTTGAGACGAGGGGGCTGGAGAACGAGATTTGGAAACGCACAGTCCGCGCTTCCCCAAAATCACTTCTACGGCGCCAACCGCCGTGAAGCCAACGGCCGACGGGCTAACGGGGACCGTTAGCCGCAGGCGGGGCCGAGTCACGTGCCTGGCGCCGGGTCAGAGCCCGGCGTGCGCGGAACCACGCAGAGCGACTGGGCCCTCGGGCGCGCGCCTTGCGTGCGCGCGCAGGCCGGGGGCGGGGCGTGTGGGCGGGACCTCTGGCGCGCGCGCTGGGGGCGGAGGCGGAGATTAAGCGGGGCTGAGGAAGGAGGCGGGGTCTCCTCCAGCGAGGCTGGGCTGGCGGCGGTGGTGGCGGCGGTACGCCGGTGACCCTCGGAGGGGCGCCTCGGCCATGACTGCGGAGCTGCAACAGGACGACACGGCCGGTGCTGCCGACGGCCACGGCTCGGTGGGCCCAGCAACGGCGAGCGGGAGTCGGAGTGGGGAAGGAGGGCGGGCTCCGGATGCCGAGAGGGGACGGGGTGCGGGGCCCCGGCGGGAGCGGCGCGGATCGCGGGCGAGCGGGCTGGGCCCGCGGGGCCTGAGGGGCTGCGGGCGCGGGGTGGGAAGGGGCTGCTGAGGGCGGCCCGGGCTGGCGGGGGCGAGGAATTTGCTCCCGGGAGAGTGAAGGTAGGGCCTCGGAGAGGAGGCTTCAGTCTTTGCAGGGCTCGGGGCGCAGAGATTGAGGACTTTATGTTTGGGTCTGTGAACCAGTTGAAGTTCGAGCCGGGTTAGGTAATTTGGAAAACCAAATATGAAGGGCTGGACGTGCGATTGTCTGCCTCGGGGCTGTAAGGAGAGTGCTCCCGGGCTCCGACACGCGGTGAGAAAGTTCCGAAAGATGCGGAGTAGGTCGTATGTGTTTTTATTTTTAAATCAATTTTATGGCAGGGTCTTAAAAGAGATTAGAGCAGACCGAAGTTATCGCACTGAAAGCAGGGATTTATCAACACCTTGTGAAAATAACGTGTCCCTACCTCCCCCCCCCCTTTAAGCATAGAGCAGCCTCCCCAATTATTGCAGTAATTAATCTAGATTTTTAACAAGGGGGGGGCAGAGCAGTGAATAGAAAGGTATGTTGATAATGCTTTCCTATTCCTAATATTTAAGAAGATTGAAATCAATATAAGGATTTCTGGGCTAAGATGGTGAGATAAAAGAAAACTGGTAACTCCCGGTTTGGGAGAAAATCAAAAGGCTAATAATGTCTGTGTAAAGAAACTTGGGAAATGGGCAATTTGAGAATGTCTTCTAATGTTTCTTTGGAATGTTTTAACAAACAGTACTGCCTCCCCTCCCATTACTGAGTCTTTCAAGACAGAATGGGAAATCCGTGTCAAGTATTCAAAGATGAGTTTTGAAATGAGGAATTTAATAAAATAATTAAAATACTAAGCTGTCAGATACCTCTAAGGGAGAACTATATGCCTTTTTAAATTCTTTTATTGCATTCACAAGAAGACCAGTAATATATAATGTGGGTGCACTTCCTTTTTAAACTCTTAGAAAAAGGTAGCTCAGACAGGTCCTGGGCTTCTAGTGGATGGTATCTCTGTGCTGATTTCTAATGGAAATATTATTGTTAGATGTTCACACGTGCCCATTGGAATTTGAGTCATGATTTTCTCTATTTGATTTCAGAGATCAGTTCTATTTGTTTTTAGGACAGTGACTTTTAAAAACGGGGGTGAAAAATCTTTGTTTTGAGGCAATCATGTTGATTTAGAGAAGAGACTATTTTAAGGGAGAGCAAGTCATGTTTAAGTTTGTTGGTACCCTATCAGTTCAGACCACGTGCCTGCTAATCTGCAGCATCTTCATTTACCTCTGCCATAGTTTGCGGAGTAACCACTGTCCACACTCTATTTGAGAGTTCCTATGTGAGGTATCTGATGAACACTTGTATATAAGTCATAGCTATTTTTAGAAGGCTTGGAACTCCAGTGGCTGTGGCTGGCAGTAGCACCCTGTCTCCTGGCGACCTGCAGAGTGATGACATTTGCTGTTCTTCCCAGTGATTTGCCCTATAAAGACAGATGATAAACTTGGAATGCTTAATATTGTTTGTCCTTTTTGTTTTTGCTAATGTAAAATGATTGAAGTTAGCAGGCTCCGTTGAAGAGATATGGGTAAAATACCTTTCAAATCTCAAAGGAAATATTTTAATAAGTTCTTCCTCATCTTGATAAGTTAAGTGATGAAATGGACTCTTTGTTTTGAATTCTCTGAGGCATTCTATCTTTTGCTTAAAGGAAACTGACTAGTTCTGGCTGAGAAAAGTTATCCTTCCCTGGCCCTCAGAAGCAATTTAAAACCTAGAATGCTTTCCTTCTCTTATTGGTCACTTGTACATGGAACAGACAGAATCCTTTGTATCCTTCCAAAATTTTAGTGAGAGAAAAATGTGGTACTCTGGAGAAATACAATTCTTAATATGTACTAGAATCCAAGAGATGAAACTTTGTGACATCACTAAATCCCCTACACTGGGGACTGATGCTTGAATATCTTAAGAGATTATTTTCTTACAAGTTCCTGTTTAATCAATTCTTGACTCAGATAAAAACCAGCAGTAAAGTTTTGGTTCTTATAAACCTGTCATCTGTTTGCAGCTGAATTAAGCGTTCATGACACACATTGTCTATGCTAACTGAGGCTCTTTAAAAACCTGCCAGTTTCAGTGAAAATTTAATGGCCTTTATGATTTCTCTTGATTTATTGACTTATCATTGCCTTCTACCTTGTTTCATTGATTGTGATTTTTGGTACATTGGTAAGTCAGTGCTTGATTGGCTTCTGCAACTCTCACGCCACCTTAGCTACAAATGGTTACTGCTCACGTGCGTACAGTATTTATACAGTATATTGACGAATAACATCTCACCAGGCAAGCTCTTTCCATGAGTTCTGTTTATTTATTAGTACTTTCATCCGAGAAATTTAAACCAATAGGAAAATGAAGCAAGCAGTTTCCTAGAAAAATAAAGGCGCTGATAATAGTAACAACTAACATTGAGAATGTATTCTATGCCACACCCTGTGCTCAGAACTGAACATATATATAATCTTAGTACTTAAGACAACTCCATGAGTTTTCTGATGAGGAAGCTTAAACTTGTTAAATTATTTACCCAAGATCACCCTTGGGTATGGCCAGGATTAAATCCCAGGCAATTTTGACTCCTAAGAACCCAAGCTATCTCTGATTCTACTTAGTCAATGGACCCATTGTCCAGTGTCACAACCTTTCCATTACTCTCTTAATGTCTTCTGAGCCTTTACTTCCCCCCCTCTCTTCATTTCTCAGACATAAATCTAGATCAGTGGTTCTCATCTGGAATTGATTTTACCCCCAAGAGACATTTGGCATTTTGATGTAGTCAAATCAGTGCTACTGGTGTCTAATGGGTGGAAGTGAAGAATGTTGCTAAATGTCCCACAATGTGCAAGACAGGACCCTCCCCTCTCCCCCCCCAAACAAAGAATTACCAGGCCCAAAATGCCAATAGTGCTGAGATTGAGAAACCCTGATCTCGGTGACATCTCTCCTCATCTCCTAAATTATCTCACTTCTCCTTTATCTTCCTAACCATCTAAGTACCTTCGCTGTCTTCTCCCTTGCTACTCAAAGTATGTCCATGAATCAGCAGCATCTCATTACCTGGGAGTTTCTTAGAAATGCAGAAACTTGGGTGTGCTGGATTCTGTACCTACTTGCTCTCCAGCTGGTTGTGTACATCTCTTCCCAGCTCTGTATTCATTTACCTCATATGGGTGGTTTGAAATTGCCATGGTGGGAGTATTTTTATCAAGGAGATAAGCAAACACTTATTTACCTCCCTGAACTGGTTGTTAAAACATTTACCAGCATACCACTGCTTGGGTCCACGCCCTAGACCTATTGAATCAGGATCTGCCTTTTGACAAGATCCCTGGGTGATTATACCTGAGTTTTGTGAAGCATGGCCCACAGTATTCCCATTTTCCTTTCAGACAGGCACAGGTGCTCCTAGATCCTCACACAAAATAGCAGGAACAACAAATCCTCTGCTGCCCTGTCCAGCTGTTGTCTTTTTCATTTCCTTTCTTTTATTATGTTTATTTTGTTTACTTTTGAACAAGTTTCTAAATCTACCTGTTTCTTTTCTAAAACATTTTCCAATTATAACGTAATTTACTCTCAGTGTAGAGAATTCAAAACTAGGCAGGATTAACCCTTGGCTGATAGGAGACACAATCCCGAGTCTGAAAGCAGCTTGGTTCCCAGAATTCATCATAGAGCTTGAGGTGGCTGCAGCCGTTTCTGGAAAAGCCCAATTATGAGGTGGCTCTGAGGACCAATTTAACCTCCAGCAGTAAAAGGGCCAATTGCTCAATGGCCCAGTGAGTGGTTTTATGTAATCAGCATCTCCTAGGCCACGGAGAACCTTGCCAGTAGTAAGCTTTAAGTAAGTATTTGTTACTAATGAATGAAACTGATCTCTTATAGGTGACCAGTGACCCAACCACCTTCTGGTTAAATCAGTGGCCTTTTAGTAGCAGTTCTTTTTCCTGTTCTCCCTTGATTATTCAAGTACCTACTTGGTACCCAGTCCCTTGCTTTTTTTTTTTTTTTTTTGGTAATGGTCCCTTGTTATTGTTGATATTTATTTGACATTTGATTTTATAGTATTTATCAATGATTCTGCTTTTTCCTAAAAATTTCCATTATGTACTTTTTAGTTACTTGCAATAGTCTTATCATAGACAGAAGTACCATGGCAGGCCCTCAGTTCTGAATTGACTACATCGTTTTACAACTTTCTTTTGAAAATTTAACCCTAGAAAAGACCTTTTAATTTAGCTAATTTAACCTTCTTTATTTTGCAATGCAGTAATGCCTTTAGGAAGTTGATTTGTTCCTGATCGGTCTATGGTAGAACCCCAGTTTTCTGCCTCCCAATCCATTGTCCTCTTATTGCCCCATGTATTAGTTTTTCAGCTGCTAAAACAAATACCATACAGAAAATGATTGGCTCTAGTTTCAGAGGCTAGAAGGCTTGCTTCCTCTGAGGGCTGGTATCTTCTGGCTAGCCTGTAATCTTTGCTTGTAAGAATGTAGCCATGTTGGATTAAGGTCCACCTTCATTCAGTTTGGGCACACCTTAACTAGTAACTCTTCAGAGGTTCTGTTTACAAAATGGTTCACACTCACAGAAGCAGGGGTTGGGACTAGAACATGCCGTTTATGGGGACATGATTCGATCAACACCCCAGTACTACAGTTAAGTAATTTCCCTTGGCTCTTTTAGCCCTTTGTTATCCTAGTTCTTCTACTTTCTTCTTTTTTAGGGACTAAATATTTACTTTCTTGGCTTTTACTGTCCTTTTTGAACTTCTTCTAAATCTTCATTTCTAATCCTATGGTGCAAATGTCGTCCATCCTCTTATTTCCAAATGCTTTTGAACAGTTCTACTTGAATATCGATCTCCTCGACTTTAAACATTTGCTGCAGTACCTACTTATCCCAGGAGTATTATACTGGCATGGGTATGAATACGTATATTTTGGTGTAAGACTTTGTTTTCAAAGCTAAAAATCATCTGACTAAATTCATTTGATAAACTTGTAAGGTATAAGAAGTTTTACAAGTATTTAATAGTGTCTGCCATATTCCTACCAGCTACCGCCCTAAGAAAATCTCTTACATTTCAGTTACGTTTGTAAGTTAATCTTTTCAGAAATCCTGTAAGATGTAAGTTATCTCTTATTACTGATGGGGAAACCAGGCTCACATTTCTTTTAAAATTTTTATTAATAAATACAATCAACATACAGTACGAACATTCTTAACATATGAACATTCCATACTTGGTGTGCAATCATTGGCTAACAGTATCATCACATAGTTGTATATTCATCATCATGATCATTTCTCAGAACATTAACGTCACTCCAGAAAAAGAAATAAAAAGAAAAAAGGAAAGCTCATACATACCATACCTCTTACCCCTCCTTTTCATTGACCACTAGTATTTCCCTCTACCCAATTTATTTTAACATTTGTTCCCCCTATTATTTATTTATTTTTAATCCATATTTTTAACTCATCTGTACATACCATAAATAAAAGGAGCATCAGAACCAGGTTTTCACAATCACACAGTCACTTGCGAAAGCTATATCATTATACAGTTGTCTTAAAGAAACATCGCTGCTGGGATACAGCTTTACAGTTTCAGGCATTTCCCTCTAGCCTCTCTAGTACACCTTAAGCTAAAAAGGGGCTATCTGTATAATGAGTAAGAATAACCTCCAGGATAACCTCTCAACTCTATTTGAGGCTCTCAGCTACTGATACTTTATTTTGTCTCATTTGAGGCTCACATATTAATAAATCTTTTAAGGGGCTAATATGAGAATTTTAAACCAAAGTCTGTTTGTGTCCATATTTCAGATGAGAAATGTGACTATCCCAGAATCAAAGTGTAAGTAGCAGAGCCAGGATTCAAACTGTTGTGACTTAAAGCATAACATTTTCCTTGCTGCAATACATGCCTTTCTAAAACCAGATGTTTTGTCTACCACTTGATGATTTATAAATCACTCTAACTTGTATTCTCATTAAACCCTATAGAAACCCTATGAAGTGAAACTTGCTATGACCAGGAAGTAGAATTTGCACATTGACCCAGCTAGTAAGTAATAAAATTTATGGCGGCCCTCATTTTTTATATGTGGAAACTGATCCTCAAGAAGGCTATTTTTCCAGAGGCTAATGAGTGGTGGATTCTAGATACATAATGCTATTTTTACTATTATGAAAAGAGGGCAAAATACCAGATACACAGACCAAATTAAAGATCTGCAAGAGTAAGTGATAACAGGATTGCTCTATGATGGCTGATAATCAGTTTAAACTAGAGAAGTTCTAAAGCAAAAATTTCCTTTTTTCCAATCTTCCTGCCCAAATGGTGTTTCCTTATTTCATTTTTTTGAATGCAAATCTTCTTATTTCTAAAAATTAAAGTAATATTCATATACATAAAATTAAACACTTTAAAATATAAAATTAAGTGGCATTTGGTGCATGATGTTTTGTGAACACTACTCTATTTCAAAATATTTTCATCACCACAAAAGAAAAGTTACCCATTAAGCAGTCATTCCTTATTTCTCCCCTACCTCCTGCCCTTGGCAACCATCAATTTGCTTTTTGTTTCTATTGATTTACCTATTCTGTATATTTCAAATAAATGGAATCTTACAACATGTGACCTTTCAGTCTGACTTCTTTCACTTAACATGTTTTCATGGTTCATCCATTTTGTAGCATGTATCAGTACTTCATTCCTTTTTATGGCTAAGTTAATATTCAACTGTATATATATATATATATATATATATATATATATATACGCCACATTGTGGTTATCCATTCTTCTGTTGATGAACATTTGGGTTGTATCCATCCTTTGGCTTTTGTGAATAGTGCTGCCATTTAAACATTGTTGCACACGTATTTGTTTCAGTCCTTGTTTTCAGTTTCTCATATATATATCTAAGAGTGGAATTGCTGGATCATACAGTAACTTTTTGTTCAGTTTTTTGAGGAACCACCAAACTGCTTTCTATAGCATCTGAATCCTTTTACATTTCTACCAGCACCTTATGAAGGTTCCAGTTTCTCCACATCCTCACCAACACACATTATGTTCCTTTTCTTTTTTTACTTTAGCCATCCTAGTATGTGAAGTGGTATCTCATTGTGGTTTTGATATGCATCTCCATAGTGACAAATGATGTTGAACATTTTTTCATGTGCCTATTGGCCATTTGTATATCTTTGGAGAACTGTCTGTTCAGGTTCTTTGCGCATTTTTAATTTGGGTTGATGTTTTATTATTGTTGAATTATAGGAGTTCTTTATATATTTTGGATATTAAACCCTTATCAGGTATATGATTTCCAAGTATTTTCTCTGTAGGTTGTCTTTTCACTTTCTTAATCATGTCCTTGGATGACAAAATTTTTTTATTTTGATTAAGTCCAGTTTATCTGTTTTTATTTTTTGTTGCTTGTGCTTTTGGGGTAAAGTCTAGGAATCCATTGCTGGATTTTCCAGTTTTCTTTCAAGAGTTTTATGGTTTTAGCTCCTATATTTTAGTTCATTGTTCCATTTTGAGTTAACTTTTGTACATGGTGTGGGTAAGGGCGTAATTTTATTCTTTTGCATCTGGATATCCAGTTTTCCCAGCACCATTTTTTTTGCTGTGTGATAGAATGATTTATTAGAAATAACGGGGGTGGCTAACCCCCCCATTATTTATTTATCTATCGATCTGTCTATCCTTATTTTTTACTCATTTGTCCATACCCTGGATAAAAGAAACATCAGACACGAGGTTTTCACAGTCACATGGTCACATTGTAAAAGATGTATAGTTATACACTTGTCTTCAAAAACCAGGGCTATTGGAACACAGCTCAACAGTTTCAGGTACTTCCTTCCAGCCACTCCAACACATGATAAACTTAAAAGGGATATCTATATAATGTATAAGATTAACCTCCAGGATAACCTCTCCACTCTGTTTGAAATCTCTCAGCCACTGAAACTTTATTTTGTCTCATTTCTCTCTAACCCCCTTTTGGTCAAGAAGGCTTTCTCGGGCGGGCTGCGGTGGCTCAGTGGCAGAGTTCTCGCCTGCCATGCCGAAGACCTGGGTGCAATTCCCAGTGCCTGCCCATGCAAAAAAAAAAAAAAGCAAAAAGAAGGCTTTCTCGGTCCCATGATGCCGACTTATGCCGGGAATTCTGTCCCACATTACCGGGGAGATTTACACTCCTGGGAGTCATGTCCCAGTAGGGGGCAGGGCTGTGAGTTCACCTGCTGAATTGGCTTAGAGAGAGAGGCCACATGTGAGTGACAAAAGAGGTTCTCTGGCAATGACTCTTAGTCATAATTATGAGTAGGCTTAGCTTCTCCTTTGCAGGAACAAGTTTTATAGGGGCAAACCTCAAGATTGAGGGTTCAGCCTATTAAATTCGTTGTCCCCACTGTTTGCAAGTATATCAGGAACTCCTCAGATGGGGAAGTTTAATATTTCCTCCTTTCTCCCCAGTCCTCCAAGAGGACTTTGCAAATATCCTTTTATTCTCTGCCCAAATTACTCTGAGATGTAACGCGGCATCACACTAACCAGTACAAACCAAAGGATGTCGTGTCCTGTTCAAGATTCCACATAATATGGCAGCTCCATTTTTTAAAGATGCTGTTTGTTCTTTATTGAATGGACTTGACACCCTTCTTGAAATTGGGCCATAGATGTGGGATTTATTTCTGAACTCTCAGTTCTATTCCATTGGTTCATTTTTCTGTCCCTGTGCCAATACCACACTGTTTAGATTACCATAGTGTTGTAGTGAGTTTTTAAATTGGGGAATGTGATTCCTTCAGCTTTGTTCTTTTTTCAAGATGGTTTTGACAGCTAGGGGTCTCCTTGCCTTCCCAAATGAATTTAATGATGGACTTTTCCATGTATTGGAAATTTGATCAGGATTGTGTTGAATCTGTGACTCATTTTAGGTAGTACTGACATCTTAACAATATTAAGTTCTCCAATCCATGAACATGGGATGTGTTTCCATTTTTTTAGGTATTTAATTTATTTCAGAAATGTTTTGTAGTTTTCAGTACAAAATTTTTTATATCCTTGGTTAAATTTATTTGTAGATATTTTATTCATTTAAATAAGTTTACAAATGGCATTGTTTTCTTGAATTCCCTTTGGAATTGTTCAGTGCTGCTGTATATATAGAAACACCGCTGAGTTTTTGTGTGTTGATCTTTACCCTGCAACTTTGCTAAATCTGTTTATTTATTCTAGCAGTTTTCTTGTGAATTCTCTGGGATTTTCTACATATAGGATCAATCATCTGAAGATAGGATAGTTTTCCTTCTTTCCAATTTGGATGCCTTTTAATGAAAAATGTTTTCTTAATGTAGTCTAAAGTAAGAAGAAAGCAAGGTGTAAGACAGTATGTGTAGTATGAAAAATATATTCATGTACATAGAAAATTTCTGGAAAAATATATCCAAAATATTAATAGTTTTTTCTTCTGGGAAATAGAACTAGGGTGGGAGAGAGAGGCATATTTCCTTTTCGTTTTATATCCTTTTATACTATTGGAATTTCTTACTCTGTGCATGTGAAAAAAGGTGAAAATTTTATTAAAGTTAATGATTTAGTTCTTTTTGTTCTTGCTTCTAAGTTCCAGTTTAATCCCCTCTATACTGTATAAGAGCAGCTAAATTTTTATTTTTCCTGGGCGCATGGTCCGGGAATTGAACCCAGATCTCCGCATGAGAAGCAGCATTCTACCACTGAAACACCCGTGCACCCTGAGCAGCTAAAAAGCTTTTTCTTTTTTTTTTTTAACGTAGGCAGGCACTGGGAATCGAACCCAGGTCTCTGGCATGACAGGCGAGATTAAAAAGCTTTTAATAGTTTTAAAAATGTTTAAGTCCAGTGATGCCCCGATGAATCCCAAAATGATTTGATCAGTGACTGGAAAAGTATTTGCAAGCCCCCTTCGGGGAATGGTGAGAGCGGGGAGAAATTCATCTTCCCCAAGTTGAATTCTTGATATTCTCACAAGCAGTGTGGACAACCAAACATATAGGCTGAGCCCCCAGTCTTGGGGTTTGTTCATATGAAACTTAACCCCACAAAGGATAGGTCAAGCCTACTTAAAATTTAGGCCTAAGAGTCACCCCCAAGAGAGCCTCTTGTTGCTCAGATGTGGCCTCTCTCTCCAGCCATTATGATGAGCAGTCTCACCACCCTCCCCCTCTCTGCGTGGGACATGACTCCCAGGGGTGTGGACCTTCCTGGCAACGTGGGACAGAGATCCTGGAATGAGCTGAGACTCAGCATCAAGGGACTGAGAAAAACCCTAGAATGAGCTGAGAATTAACATCAAGGGATTGAGAGAACCTTCTCGACCAAAAGGGGAAGAGTGAAATGAGACTAAGTGTCAGTGGCTGAGAGATTCCAAACAGAGTTGAGAGGTTATCCTGGAGGTTATTCTTATGCATTAAGTAGATATCACCTTGTTGTTCAAGATGTAGCAGAGAGGCTGGAGGGAACTGCCTGAAAATGTAGAGCTGTGTTCCAGTAGCCATGTTTCTTGAGGATGATTGAATGATGATACAGCTGTCACAGTGTGACTGTGTGATTGTGAAAACCTTGTGTCTGATGCTCCTTTTATCTACCTTGTCAACAAAGGAGTAGAACATATGGAATAAAAATAAATAATAGGGGGAACAAATGTTAAAATAAATTCAGTTTGAAATGCTAGTGGTAAATGAAAGCGAGGGGTAAGGGGTATGGTATGTATAATCTTTTTCTTCTCTATTATCATTTTATTTCTTTTTCTGTTGTCTTTTTATTTCTTTTTCTAAATCGACGCAAATGCTCTAAGAAATGATGAATCTGCAACTATGTGATAATATTAAGAATTACTGATTGTATATGTAGAATGGAATGATATCAATGTTTTTTTGTTAATTTTTTTAATTAATAAAAAAAGTTTAAGTCATTTTATAAACTGAAATAATCATTTTCATCTTGTACCTACTTTTTGCATAATTAAGTTATCAAATAGCCCATTTCAGGAGATTAGATTGAATCCACAAAAAGCTTCCATTTTGTCATTTTTAGAGTCATATTCTTATGATTACTTTAGGTTCCTTCTTCATGAATAAATTGGACCAACGTGAAGTCATTGCTGGAAGGAAAACTGGAAAAAACACCAGGTTTCTTGTGGGTCATTCTTAGTTTTGTGGAAGTTGGAAAGATTAGTGACAGTCCCAGAATGCATTGTTAAAACCCTCTTGTCCCAAGCGCGCATACATAGTTCAGTGGTGGAATTCTCACCTGCCATGCGGGACACGTGGGTTTGATTCCCAGCCCTTGCTCCAAAAGAAAAAAAGAGGAACAAAATTCTCTGATATACATATCGCATATCCGCCTCTGTATGTGTGTATCTTTAGATATAGAAATACATATATGTAGGGAAACATTTAAAAAAAAAAAAAGGAGTCTTGTCCTGACTCGTCTTTTTGAAGCTGCTACTATGTATTTTTGACTTCCGTTACTCTTTTACTTTCCTTTAGAGCTTGAGTTTTATTTTAAAGTTGAAAAATCAGATCTTTAACTTGGGATGGGGTTTTACTAGGCACACATTAGCATTTCTTTGGAATAAAGCAAAGCAACACTTACCAGTTACTGGTTTTAAATCTAGAAATATCTTTGTAAGAGATCAAGAAGCATGTACATCATAATGATGGAAATAGCATCCCTGTTTGAAGGAATGGAATAATCTAGAAAGCTCCTCACAATGCTAAATTGGTTTTTTTAAAATATAACTCTTCCTTAATTAGTCATCTAACAAATTTGCCTTATTTGATCTAAGACAGTTTAGTTTTTATTGTCTTAGGACTGCACTAAGTTCAGTTTAGGTTGCAGTAGGACTAGGCCAACATAGTGTATTACAAAAACTTGACAGTTTAATTTTTTATTGCCTTAATAACTTGTTTATTGCTTATTGTGAGGTGAGTTATTTTCTTTGTTTTGAGGAAACCTCAGTCCTGAGAAGTAGACTACAGTGTACCAAAACCACACAAGGTCAGAAAGCTTGGGTTCCTTCTTTCTAGAGATCTGCTTGTGCCTGTCTTTCTTCACTGCCTCCAGGCAGGAAAAGAGATTACTTTTTGTTTTAAGAAAGTGATGTAAAGTTAGGAAAGGAAATACAAACCTGTTGACTCTTGCCAGCTACTTCATTGTGACTGGAGCACAGGCTTGTCTTGTCTCATCTTGGGTGTGTACTTTATAAATAGCTTAGGGCGAAGGTAATATTTAAATCAGCTTCCTATGAAGTTCAGGAAAAACTGTATTAATATTGAATCCTAATGAGTTTAGTTTCTTTGATACTTACAGTTAACAATATATAGTACTTGTTAAGATTTGGGGTATGGGTGCTGTTGAAAACTTAGGTTAGCTAAATATTTACGAGTGAATTGTGTCATAGCAGTTGTATATGTATACCAATGTCATAGCTTAATCTTTGTGGAATTCATTGTTCAAACTCTTAGTAGTTATATTTGATTTATCTTTTAATTTAAGGCATTGGTGACAGATAGACTTAGTGACCTTGGGTAAATAGCATAACTTCTGTAAGCCTTAGTTTATTAGTTTGCACAGTTGAGATGATGATTCTTACTTTTTAGGGTTATTATAAAAATGTTGCATGTATATGAGGCACCTGTTTCCCGGCGTAAAGTGAGTGTTCAATAAATGTTAGTTATAATTATCAGCATGGTCCTATGTGAAAACCCAGTAAGCACTGTCCTGTGAGGAATTCAGAATAGGCCGTATGTTATATTATTCTTGTTCTTAGAGAGGCAAGAATTACATTTTGAAAACAATTAGAGAACAGTATGGTGAGAAAAACAGGATAAAGACTACACATTCAGAGACTTACTCATTCACCAACCTGGGAAGTTAGAAAGGAAGGAGAATCGTATAAACCAGAGTTCTTGGGAACAACTCATTTGAGGAGTTAAGACGTTTATAGCCCTTTTCTGTAGATTGGCATTCCATAGTTAAACAGATTATAGGAGATATTACTGGAGATAATAGAAGCAAAACTCCAAAGCAAGAGAGAAGAGTTATGGTGACATAAGGAAGTGAGTAGAAGAAAAGGTTGAGCAGGTAAAGGGTGGAGTCAGTTTGTGATCTTTGAATGACAAGATGAAGAATTTGGATATGAATTAAACATGGAGAATGTTGTTCTTGTAGCTGTACAAATAAATTTTTTTTTAAAGTCAGAGAAGTGGATTTACATAAAAATATAGTTCCCATATTTCACCCTTTACATACATAGTTTTCCCTATTATTACTATGTTAATATGGTATCTTTGTTACAATTGATGAAAGAATATTATTTTAATTATACTATTAACTGTAGTTCATAGTTTACATTCTGGTTCACTGTTGTATAGTCCTTTGGTTTTTTGTGTTGTGTGTGTGTGTTTTGTTTTTTTAGATTTTATTCTAGTAACAAATTTTCAACTTAAAATTAACCCCTTTAGCCACATACCAATATTTAATTCAGTGGTGTTAATTACATTCACAATAACATCACCACCATCCATTGTCAAACAGAAACTCCCCGTTCTGTTTCCATCACCCCAGATAGAAAATCTGTACCAGTTGATCATTAACTCCCCATTTTGTACCCTTGCCCCATCTCCTGGTAGCTGGTGTTGTAGTTTATAACTCTATGAATTTACTCATTCTAATTATTCCTTATCAGTAAGAACATACAGTATTTTTCCTTTTGTATCTAGCTGATTTCACTCAACATGATGTCTTCAAGTTCCATCCATGTTGTCGCCATATATATCAGAACTGCATTCTTTTATATAGTGCAGTAGTATCCCATGGTATGTATACACCACATTTTGTTTATCCATTCATCAGTTCATGGACATTTGGGTTACTTCCATATTTTGGCAAATATGAATAATGGCACTGTGAACATCAGTGTGCAAATTTCGATTTGACTCCCTGCTTTCAATACTTTGGGGTATATCTAGCAGTGTGATTACTGGATCATATGATAATTCTACACTTAACTTTCTGAGGAACTGCCAGACTCTTCCACAGTGACTGCACCATTTTATATTCTCACCAGCAATGAATGAGTGTTCCTGTATCTCCACATTGTTTCCAATACTTGTAATTTTCTGTTTTCTTAATAGTAACCATTCTGGTGGGTATGAAATGGTATCATTGTGATTTCGATTTGCATTTCCCTGGTGACTAATGATGTCGAACATCTTCTTATGTGTTTATTGGCCATCTATATATCTTTGGAGAAATGTCTATTCAAGTCTTTGGCCAATTTATTTTTTATTAATTTTTTAAATTAAAAAATATAACAACAAACACAAACATTCTTAACATGTGATCATTCCATTTTACATATATAATCAGTAATTCACAATATCATCACATAGTTGAATATTCATCATCGTGATCATTTCTTAGAACATTTACATCTATTCAGAAAAAGAAATAAAAAGAAAACAGAAAAAAATTCATGCATACCATTACCCCTTACCCCTCCCTTTCATTGATCACTAGCATTTCAATCTAAATTTAACATTTGTTCCCCCTATTATTTATTTTTATTCCATATGTTTTACTCATTTGTTGATAAGGTAGATAAAAGGTGCATCAGACACAAGGTTTTCACAATCACACAGTCACATTGTGAAAGCTATATCATTAAACAGTCATCTTCCAGAAATTTGGCTACTGGAACACAGCTCTACATTTTCAGGCAGTTCCCTCCAGCCTCTCCATCACGTCTTGACTAACAAGGTGTTATCTATTTAATGCCTAAGAATAACCTCCAGGATAACCTCTTGACTCTGTTTGGAATCTCTCAGCCATTGACACTTAATTTTGTCTCATTTCGCTCTTCCCCCTTTTGGTTGAGAAGGTTTTCTCAATCCCTTGATGCTAAGTCTCAGCTCATTCTAGGGGTTTTCTCAGTCCCTTGATGCCGAGTCTCAGCTCATTCTAGGATTTCTGTCCCACCTTGCCAGGAAGGTCCTCACCCCTGGGAGTCATGTCCCATGTAGACAGGGGAAGGGCAGCGAGTTTGCTTGTTGTGTTGGCTGGAGAGAGAGGCCACATCTGAGCAACAGAAGAGGTTCTCTTGGGGGTGACTCGTAGGCCTAATTTTAAGTAGGCTTGACCTATCCTTTTGGGGTTAAGTTTCGTATGAACAACCCCCAAGATTGGGGACTCAGCCTATTGCTTTGGTTGTCTGCACCGCTTGTGAGAATATCAAGAATTCAATTTGGGAATGTTGAATTTTCTCCCTTTCTCACTATTCCCCCAAGGGGACTTTGCAAATCCTTTTTTATTCACTGTTCAAATCACTCTGGGATTTATCAGGGCATCACTCTGGACAAACCAACAAAATCTCATGCCCTACTCGAGGTTCCGTGTACTTATGGTGTTCAATTAAGCTGTCTACATAAGTTATGTTAGGAAATACACTAGTCAAAGTATAATTTTTGTACCAAATAAAAGTTTTTTGCTTTAGTCTCACACATGGTAAAATTTAAAAATATTCATTACCATCTATTTTCAGCACCCTGCAGTAATGACATTCCTTTGTTCTTCCTCATGCAAAAACATTTTTAAATTTGTACATTTAGTCACTATCATTATACACTCTAGGCATTCCTAGATTATACCATCTCAGTCTTTATTATCTATCCTTCTTTCTGATTTCATTTGTGCCCCTAGCCCTCCTCCTTCTATCATTCTCACATTCAGCTTCATTCAGTATTCTAACATAATTGTATTACAGTTAGGTAGTGTTGTGCTATCCATTTCTGAATTTTTACAATCAGTCCTGTTGCACAGTCTTTATCCCTTCAGCTCCAATTACCCAGTATCTTACCCTATTTCTATCTCCTTATGGTCTCTGTTACCAAGGAGATTCTCCAAGTTTATTCACTAATGTCAGTTCATATCAGTGAGACCATACAGTATTTGTCCTTTCGTTTCTGGCTAATCTCACTCAGCATAATTTCCTTAAGGTCCATCCATGTTGTTACATATTTTATAACTTTATTCTGTCTTACAGCTGCATAATACTCCATTTTGGCCAATGTCTTAATTGGTTTGTTTGTCTTTTGTTGTGGTAGGAGTTCTTTGTATATTCTGCATATTAAACCCTTATCTATTATGTGGTTTCCAAATGTTTTCTCCCCTTCTGTAGGTTGTCTCTGTACTTTTATGATGAAGTCTTTCATGTACAAAAGTTTTTAATTTTGATGAGGTCCCATTTATCTATTTTTTCTTTTGTTGCTGTGCTTTGGGTGTAAAATCTAAGAAATGATTTGTGTAACACAAAGTCCTGATGATGCTTCTCTTTGTCTTCTTCTAGGAGTGCTGTAGTTTTAAATCTTTGATCTATTTTGAGTTATGTTTTATTTTCATACATGTTGTGAGGTAGGAGTTCACCTCCATTTTTTTGCCATATGGTTTTAAAGTTTTCCATCACAGTTTGTTGAAGAGACTGTTATCTCCCCATTAAGGAGACTTGGCACGCTTGTCAAAATCAATTGCCTAGAACTGTGAGGTTTATTCCTGTTCCATTCCATTGAAACACATTGGTATGCCTGTACTTGCGCAGGTAACATGCTGTTTTGATTACTGTATCTTTGAAATAAGTTTTTAAATTGGGATGTGTGAGTCTTCTAACTTTGTTCATTTTTGAGTAGTTTTGGCTATTGAGGGCTCTTGCCCTCCATATAAACTTGATGATTGCTTTTCCATTTCTGCAAAGATGGCTGTTGCAATTTTGATTGGGATTGCAATGTCTGTAAATTATTTGGGTCTGATTTTTTTAAATAATATTTTGTAGTGTTTGGTATAAGTCCTTTATATCCTTGGTTAAATTTATTCCTAGATATTTGATTTTTTAGTTGCTAATGTAAATGGATTTTTTCTTGATTTATTCTGCAGATTGTTCATTACTAGTGTATAGAAACACAAGTGATTTCTGTGTATTGATCTTGTACCCTGCCATTTTGCTGAATTTGTGCATTATTTCTAGTAGCTTTGTTGTGTTGTTTGTTTTTTTTTTTTTTTCAGGAATCTCTATACATAGGATAATGACATCTACAAATAGGGAGAGTTTTACTTGTTCCTTCTCTATTTGTATGCCTGTTCTTTTTGTTGTCTAATTGCTCTTGCTAGAACTTCCAGTATATTATTAAATAATTGTGGTGACAGTGAGCATCCTTGTCTTCTTCCTGATTTTAGGGAGAAAACTTTGTCTTTCACCATTGATTATAATGTTGGCTGTATTTTTTTTATATATCCCCTTTATTGTGTTAAGGATGTTTCCTTATATACCTATTTTTCTAAATTTTTATCAGGAAGAGGGGAGTGCTGGATTTTGTCAGATGCCTTTGCTGTAACTTCCTCCATTCTCTTAATGTGGTATGTTACATTAATTGATTTTTTCATATTGAATCACCATGCATATCTGAGATAAATCCTACTAGATCATGGTGTATAATTCTTTTAATAGGCTATTCTTTTTATTGAAAGAATTATACATCATGATCAAGTGGGATTTATTTGATCAGTTTGCTGGTATTTTGTTGAGGATTTTTGCACATATTCAAAATGGATAGTAGTCTGTAATTTCTTTTTTTGTGTGGTATCTTTATCTGGCTTTAGTATTAGGGTGACGTTGACTTCATAGAATGAGTTGTGGAATGTTTCCTTCTCTTCAGTTTTTTGGAAAAGTTTGAGCAGGATTGGTATTAATTCTTGGAATGTTTGGTAAAATTCATCTGTGAAGCCATCTTGGTCTTGGGCATTTCTTTGCTGGGAGTTTTTTGATGACTGTTCAATCTCTTGTTGATCTGTTGAGATCTTGAGTCAGTGTAGGTATTTTGTGTGGTTCTAGAAGTTTTTCTATTTCATCTAGGTTATTTAATTTGTTGGCATATAGTTCATAATATCCCCCTTTCATTTCTGATTTTAGTTATTTGCATCCTCTTTTTTTCTACTGTTAATCTAGGTAAAATTTGTCAGTTTTATCAATGTTTTCAAAGAACCAATTATTGGATTTGTTTCTATTGTTTTCTATTCTCTAGTTTCTGTTTCCTTCTATCTGAATGTTTTGGGTTTGCTCTTTTTCAGATCTTCTAGTTGTGAGTTTAGGTCTCTGATTTGAGATCATTCCTCCTTTATAATACAAGCACCAAGAGCTGTAAATTTCTCTCTGAGCACTGCGTTGGATGCATCCCATAAGTTTTGTGTATGTTGTGTTTTCATTTGCGTTCACCTCAAGATATTTCCTACTCTTGGGATTTCTTCATTGACCCATTGGCTATTTTAAGAATGCTTTGCTTAATTTCCACATATTTGTAAATTTTCCAGTTCTCCTTCTACTGTTGGTGTCTAACATCTTTCTATTGTGATTGGAGAAGATACATTGTATGACTTCAATATTTTAAATTTATTGAGAGTTGTTTTTGTGACTTGTTATGATCTGTCCTGGAGAATGATCCGTGTGCACTAGAGAAGAATGTGTACTCTGCTGCTGTTGTTTGAAGTGTTCTATATATGTCTGTTAAGTCCATTTGATTTATAAGATTGTTCAAGTCTTCTGTTTCCTTATTGAACCTTTCTGTAGATTTCTCTGTCCATTATTGAAAAGTGGTGTATTGAAGTCTACTATGATTAATGTAGAACTACTTCTCTATTTTTCCCTTTAAGACTGAAATATTTTCTTGATACATTTTGAGACTCTGCCATTAAGTGTATATATACTATAATTGTTATGTCTTCTTGTTGAATTGATCTCTTTATCAATATATAGTGACTGTCCCTTATAATAGTTATTGATGTAAAGTTTATTTTACCCAGTTTTAGCATAGCTACCTCAGCTCTTTTCATTGCTATTTGCATGGTAAATTTTTTTCCTATCCTTTCACTTTCCACCTACTTAAGTCTTTGAATTTAAGGTTAGTATAAAAATAATTTTACATAGGTTTAGTCTGCCTAGTAGCTTTTTAAAAAGAAATACTGAAAAGCTTTTTCCTTCCATGAGTATATTCTAGATTTATTAATGTCCACTGCTGTCTTTTACAAAGTGGAGAAATAGGAGTGGGATACAGAGTGTATCTGATTTCAATCCAAAGTAGGATATAAATGATTAGTAAAATATTTAATATTTGAATACCATATTTCATTAATTTACACATTCATTTGACATTCTAAGATCTCTGAAATAGAGGTGTTTCTTACATTGCCTTTATAAAGTGATAGATGTGATATAGTTTTCATTGCACATATATGAACTTGGTCATAGCTGTTTCTACTGTCATGACAGATGAGTTATATATAGTGTTGGTAGCACATAGTTGAGTTTGTCATTTAAAATGTCTTTAGAAATATACTGCAATTCAATACTGACACAAAAAAATTGGGTATGGAGACAGAACAAGGACATAAATTTGATTTTATATGAGGCAAAATATTTGTCATTGAGGGAATTATTGCAGTTTCAAATGTCCTTGCACAGTTATAATCATATATTTTATGGGACCTAAGAAATAAGATACCATAATTATATTAAGTTGTATTGTTTTGCCTATCACAAGCCAAACATTACACCCTGAAGCAGGAGGAATTTCTGTGTTCCTCAACATAGATGTGAAATTTCAGAGGAACAGGAAGTTATTGTGACCGGTGCATGTGTCTCCTATAGCTGTCCTTAAGGCATTGTGCCATTTTTTAAGTGACGGCATTTTAATTCTTGGTAGTGCATAAAATAGTGGTGCTTTTTGTAATTGACGGCACCTTAGATTTGGTCGACTATAGTATTTACCTCTCTACTCCTCAATGATAGCATGTGTAGAACAGATTGTACTATTAGTAAGTAAAGCTGTGGTTTGTTTAAAGACAGGCAAAATTAAAAGAAAAGAAAAAGGAAACGAGATGTAAGGGTCAAGGTCAAAATACAAAAATCAAATGTTTGAAATGTTAGGCATTAAATAGGTGTTCTTGCTTCTTTTTTGTTTTGTTTTGTTTTGTCTTCTCAGAGACAGCATAGCCTAGTGATAAAAAGAGTGCAGACTCTGGAGTCAGGCATCCTGGGTTCGAATCCCAGCTCTACCCTTACTAACTGTGCGTCAGTTTCTGTCAGGTATAATACTTCTTTGACAGGCTCTTATGAGGGTTAAATGAATTAAATTAGTTAGTACATATATTTGGAACAGCCTCTAGCTAAAAGTAAGACGTGTAAGTATTAGCTGCTGTATTTTATTGGGAATATTTTCTTTGAATTGTGAACGTTAATTGATATATAGAGTAATTTGAGATGAAGTTGTGATTTTCTTCCCCATTGTTGCCTGCTTGGTTCCCGTTTGGGATTAATCTGCTACTTATTCCACCCACCCAATTATTATTCCTTTTTGAGTATATTGATTTTGGTCTTTTAGATAATTGTGTTTGATAGAGTTATATAGATTCACATAGTAGAATCAAATGGAATTAGCATTAGCTTAAAAAACATTTTTAACGCTTTCTTTTTCTAAAAATCACATGCTTATGCTTTCCATTTTTGCTAAGGTTAAATCTGGTCACCTTTTAGTCTGATAATCACTTCCCCAGGCCACAGACAGTAACCGCTTTGGGCAAGATTCATAACCTCAAAGACTGCTAGTTTCAGCAGAGTATGGTTCCATTTCTAGCCTATGACTATGGCCTATGACTGGAACAGAAAGCCTGTTGATACATTTCTGAAGACTGCAGTAGACGGATGTTTCAGTTAGTGTTAGTTCCTTCAGAGTTATTTCTAGTGTTGCACTGGACCCTCAGCTGTTGAAAAGTGTAGAATACTATTTCTTTTACTGGCAGTAAGTAGAGGCAGTGTTTCTGAGACGTATCACATATGTTAATATAAAGGTATTAATGGATATTTTACTGATATGGTAAAGCATCAAGTGTTAAATCAGGACTGAATTCTAGGGTAACCTTAAGAATAGCATGTATTAGATTTCTTTCTTCTTACTGAATTAATTTTGAACTATTTTGCTTATAATATTCATCTGAAAGATCATTGTATCTTAAGTTGGGTCATCCAGTTGTTTAAATTGGGCTGTGCTTGTCATTGGGCATTTTGTGTTAACTTTTCTCTTGGCACAAAGATATGAGAAAATGGTTGGGTGGAGACTTCAATACTGAAGAGAGACTATAAACTGATCTTGTAGTAGTTGGAATTTAACAAGATATGTTTTTCCATGATGCAGATTAAAGACAAGAAAACTTTCCGTAGTTCATTCTCACTTGAATGACATATTTTATTTAATAATTCAGAAAATTTTAGCTTTAGACATAACTCTTTTTTAGCAGTCAAACCTAATATTTCAAATATGATATTTGTGATATCACTTGTTGACTACATGATTGGAAACTTGTCAGTGAAAAGTGACACACACAAATGGCATGTGCGAAGTTTAAAATAGCACATCTTCACATCCATGCAAATTCCCTGGACTCCTTATATGACCTACTTATGCACTGCTTAGAGAAAGAAATTCTGGGACATTTTAATTGTCCATTAAGTTTACAGTATTACATTTAGATGTTTTGTATATTTGTAGTTTTGCTGTTTACTCATATTTGTTCCATAAGTGCCAAAAGTATTTTCCATAATTTTTTTTTTAAAGCCATGGCATTTAAGAATATGTCTGGCAGTCAGTATCTTGTTATTTGAAATTTATCTGTTCTTTAAAATAAAAATACAAGCCTCAGACCTCTTTACCCAAAATGCTTTTACTTATTCTTTAAATGTATCAAGGTTTATTTTCTGACTGACATATTTTTTGTCAATTTTTTGCTTCTCAACTATAGAGCTGCCAAATGCTGTTAAATCAACTGAGAGAAATCACAGGCATTCAGGATCCTTCTTTTCTTCATGAAGCTCTGAAGGTTAGTTGAAAGTGCCCTATTAGTCAACAGGTTTTAGAACAGTTGTCCATATCACAGTTGTATCAGTTTAGGCTATTTTTATGTCAGAATGGAAGTGCATTTAAGGGACAGGCTGTACAGTCAAATGGCCCAGTATCTTCAGCATGGAAATTATAGGAGGGGGGAAAGATTGAGGACGGGAGGGGGGAGACACATGGCTGGGGGTGGAGAAGATCTTTAATAGTTTAAAAGTGTTTTAAGAGACACTATGCCGATTGTATTGTATAAACCTTATATGGACCCTGATTCAAACCAACAAACTTAAAAATACTTTTGAGTTGGGAAAGTTTGAAGTGATTATTTCACATTAAAGAATTATTGTTATTCTTAAGATGTGATAATGGCATTGCTGGTTATATATTTTAAAAAGATACATTCTGAAATGTTGACTGATGAAAAGATGAGATTCTTAGGATTTGCTTCAAAATATCTGGGGAAGGGTAGGTAGCATGGATGAAGCAATATTGGCCATGACTTGACAATTATTGAAGCTGGATGATGGATACTCGGGGTTCAATTATACATTCTCTTGACTGTTGCATATGATAGACAATTTTCATAATTAAAAGTTAAAAACAGAGAATTATGGTCATTTCTATAGAATACAGTAACTGCTTGAGACTTTATTGTAAAGACTGACTTCATTTAGAATCTCTGTGTTAATTGCCAACCTCCTCTTGGACACATTGTGCTTTATTGTTTTGTGAGATCAGAAAAAATAGCATCTCAAGCAGTAAGAACTAATTTCAGACAAGATTTCATTCTTATTTGCACATTGGGGGTAATTAGAGCATGACCCCTTGCTTCCTATAACTAGGTGCTAGGTATACACTTCAAGCATGTTAGACTAACTATCTTCTGCCATGCTTTCTTTTTTCTTTCTTCTACACTAGAATTATGTTTATACTTATTTGGTGTGCCACCATGGTAGTAAGGAGTTATAACTAGAAAACTCTAACTTACTTGTTATTTAAAATTCTGTGATGCTTTGCTTTTGAAATTACTATCTTTTTATTTCCTCTTAGGCCAGTAATGGTGACATCACCCAGGCAGTTAGCCTTCTCACTGATGAAAGAGTTAAGGAGCCCAATCAAGATACTGTTGCTACAGAACCATCTGAAGTAGAGGGGAGTGCTGCCAACAAAGAAGTATTAGCAAGTAGGTATATCGTGTCTTGTTCTTGCTCTGAACTAGAAGAAAATAGAGATCAGTATATATGACTGCCCTATCCATCACATCAACCCTGTGGCAGTACCAGTAATAATAGCTAATCATCGAGCCATTATTATATATCAGGCACAGTTCTAAGCACTTAAATGGTTTCATTCATTCATTTATTTAGCAACTATTTAATGAGTACCTATTATGTGCCAAACACTCTTAAACATTGGAGATAGAGGAATGGGCAAGAGGGACAAAAATTTCTGCCTTTGTGTTGCTTACTTTTTAATGAGTGGAGATCAGAAAGTAATTAAATATGTTGTATAGCATTTTAGAACATAAGAAATACCATAGAGTGAAAGAAAGGAGGAAATGAGAAAAGGAGTGCTGGGTTATGGATTTTAAATAGTATGGACCTTTTGAGAAGGTGAGAAGGTGAGGAAAGGAGTGAGCTTTGTAAGGTGCTGATATTTAGAATTTACCTTAGCTTGCTCATAATGCTGCTGGGAGCTAGAACTGAGGCTCAGTGAGTGCATTCATTGAGAAGTGCAGTTAAAAATGAGGCCCTAGAAGGAGCAGGAGATGGATCATGCAGTGCCTTCATGAGGGCTTGACTTTCACTGAGTTAGTTGGGACGTTGAGCTTCAAGCAAATAATCACATAAATGGTTTCCATTTTTCTAAAAATCACTCTGGCTGCAATGTTGAGAACAGAATGAGGGTGGGGATGAGTGGGTAGGGAGGAGCATAGGTCCCAGCAAGGAGCCCAGCACCAGTCATAAGACTGTTGCAGTTGATGGTGGCTTGGGCCAAGATATAGTGGGGGAGGGGTAAGATATAATTCAATTCTGGACATGTAGTTTTTTGAGGCAAAGGCAATAGGATTTGCTTACAGAAGAGATAAAGATTGTGAGAGAGAGGAGTTAAAGGTGACTTCAAGTATTTTGGCCTAAGGGCTGAAAAGATGGAGTAAGTCTTAACAGAAATGGGCATAACTGTACGTGGAACATATTTGGGGTGGGAGAAGAGAACAGTTTTAACAGTACTAAATTTGAGATGCCAGTTCGACAACTCAGTGGGGGTGTCAAAAAGAAAGTGGAGTACCAAGTTCAGGAGAGAGATCTCAGCTAGAGCTAAGTAAACTTGGGATCATAAATCTGTAAATGGTATTTAAAGCAACAAAACTGCATGAGCTCTCCAAGGAAGAGGATGTAGATAAAGAGAAAATATTCAGCGACTAAGCACTGACACTCCCAGTATTGAGAGGCCTGGATAGGTGAAGAGTATCCATGGAGGTCAGAAGAAAACCATGACTGGTACTCTGGAAGCCAAAGTGGAGAAGATTTTTCCAGGAGGAGGGAAACATCAGGTGGGCCAGATTATGTTAATAGACATTTCAACTCTTTGCAGTTTTGTACTAGCCTGAATAATGCTATGAATATTCATGTATATGTCTCTGGTGCGCATTGCGCCTTTTTTCAGTCAACAGTTTTCTTTTTGCGATTCATCCATAGTGAAGGCTATAAATGTGAAGGCTATAACTGTAGTTCATTTATTTTTACTGATGTATAGTATTCCATGGTATGAATATACCACAGTTTATCTATTTGTTGACTAACTTTGTGTTGTTTCCAGTTCTGTGTTATTATAAGCATGGTTTCTGTGATCTATTTTGGTTCATGATTCTTATGCAAGAGTTTCTTTAGTGCATATAACTAGCAGTATAGTTGGTGAGTTTCAAGGTATGCTTATAATCTTCATTTAGACATTTATATTAATTTCTGAAAAGATTTTTTTGCCTAGTTATACTCCCACTGTAACAGAGTTTGAAGTAACCATTGCTGTCAAACTTCTTATATTATATTGTAAAAGTATTGCTCATTTTTCTGATATGAAATGGTATCTTGTTTTTTTTTGCTTGTTTTTTATTTAATATTTTTATTTGAGAAAACAAACAATACACTTAGAGCCACCAAAGATGGATATCTTCGTTAGTTTATCCATAGGCACATTTAAATAAGGTAGACAAATAATCAAGCAGTAAGTTTCATAACCCAATTTAAAATGAAGGCAGTAAGAAAAACAGCTACAAACTCAGGGTATCTTGTTTTTAATTTGAATCTTTTTAATTAGTATTTTTGGCCATTCATGAGAAATTTCTCTTCTTGTCTTCTGCTGATTGTGTGCCTTTTTGGGATTTATGTATTGGAGATACCTTCTCCCTGTTGGTGACTTGTGTTTTTACACTATGTTGACCTCAGGAGCTAAAGATTATTGCAGTGCATTTGTCAATCTTTTTCTTATGATTTGTGCTTTTTGTTTAAGAACTCTTTCTATACCCTGAAGTCATAAGGATATTCTCTTATATCTTCTTCTAAAATTGCAATGTTTTGCCTTTCATATTTAAGTTTTAAATCACCTGAAATTTATGTACTTTTTCAGTCTGGCGTAAGGTAGGGGTGTAATTAATTTTTTCCTCCATACTGCTACCCATTATCCAAGTATCTTTCATTGAAAAGGGTATCCTTTCCCACTTATATTGAGTGATATCTCTGTGTTCTAGCAAATGAAATATTTTCCACTCTGTTCGTTGCTAATATCTATACTTTAATTATAATTTTCTGATAACACTTGCTGTCTGATAAGGTTTAGCTTTCCTCCTTGTCTATCTTCATGAGTATCTTGTTATTTCTCGCATTTTTTATGTGCATTAAAAATACCTTTTTAAAGAACATAAATATACAAGTCAGAGAAGCCCAGCGAACTCCAGAGTAAATCTAAATAGGCCTTCCCCAAGACACATACCAATCAGTCTGTCAAATGTTGAAGAGGAGCAGAAAATCCTGAAAGCAGCAAGAGAAAAACAATCTACTACATACAAAAGAAATCAAATAAGACTGAGTTCAGACTGCTCAACTAGCACCCTGGAGGCGAAAAGGCAGTGATATGATATTCAAGATCCTGAAAGAGAACCACTTCCAGCCAGGAATTCTGTGCCCAGCCAAATTGTCCTTCAAAATTTAGGGGGAGAATAAAGTTTTCACAGACAAAGAAGTCCTGAAAGCATTTGTCAACAAGAGACTGGGCCTACAAGAAATACTAAAAGGAATTCTGCTGGCTGAAAGAAAGAAAGAAAAAAAAAAGACAGGGGAAGGAGGTGTGGAGGAGAGCACAGAATTGAAGAGTACCACTAAGAGTAATTTAAAAAATACCAAGGGAAAAAGGGAAAAGAGTATATAGATCTGACAAATAAAATAAAAAAGATAAGATGGTGGATTCAAGAAAAGCCTTTTCAGCAGTAATTTTGAGGTTAATGGACTAAACTTACCAATTAAAAGATACAGATTGGCAGAATAGATTAAGGAACGTAATCCAGCTATATGCTGCTTACAAGAGACTCGTCTTAGACACAAGTATACAAACAGATTGAAAGTGAAAGGATAGAAAAAGATCTTCCACACAAGTTGTAACCAAAAGAAAGCAGGAGTATTTATACTAATATCCAACAAAATAGACTTTAAATGTAAAGACATCGTAAGAGACAAGGGATACTATATTCTAATTAAAGGGTCAGTTCACCAAGAAGATAATACAATCATAAATGTTTATACTCCCAGTCAAGGAGTTCCAAATATATGAGACAGACAATGGCAAAATTGAAGGGAGTGATAGATGTTTCAAAAGTAATAGTAGGAGACTTCAGTATACCACTCTCTTCTGTAGATAGAAAAACCACGCAGATGATCAACAAGAAAATAGAAAAGTTAAGTAACTTGTTACAGACATTAGATCTAACAGACATATATAGGTCATTGCACCCCAAAGCACAAGGCTATACATTCTCTAGTGTTCATGGAACATTCTCCAGGATAGATCATACGCTGGGCCACAGAACAGGTCTTTATAATTTTAAAAACATTGAAATTATTCAAAGCATTTTCTCTGATCACAATGGGATGAAGTTGGATTTCAATAACCACCAAAGAATGAGAACATTCACAAATTATGGAAATTAAATAACACACTCTTGAACAACCAGTGGGTCAAAGAAAAAATTGCTAGAGAAATCAGTAGCTATCTGGAGATGAATGAAAATGAGGATACAACTTATTAGAACTTATGGGATGCGGCAAAGGCTGTGCTGAGAGGGAAATTTATTGCCTTAAATGCCTATATTAAAAAACAAGAAAGAACAAAAATTGAGGACTTAACAGCACTCCTGAAGGAACTTGATAAAGAACAGCAAACTAACCCCAAAGCAAAGAGAAGAAGAGATAACAAAGATTAAAGCAGAAATTAATGAATGAGAGAAGAAAAGAACAATAGAATCAATAAAACCAAAAGTTGGTTCTTTGAGAAAATCAATAAAATTGATGGGCCATTAGCAAGACTGATGAAGAAAAAAAGAGAGAGGATGCAAATAAACAAAATCAGAAGTTAGAAGGGGTGCATTACCACAGACCCTGAAGAAATAGAAGAAATCATAAGAAGATACTATGAACAACTATGTGCCAACAAATTAGACAACTTAGATGAAATGGACAAATTCCTGGAGACACTCAAAGAAGCTACACTGACTCAGGAAGAAATAGAACTCAACAAACCAATCACAAGTAAAGAGACTCAATCAGTAATCAAAAATCTTCCTACTAAAGAAAAGCCCAGGGCCAGATGGCTTCATAGGGGAATTTTATCAAACATTCCAAAAAGAATTAACACCAATCCTGCTGAAACTTTTCCAAAAAATTGAGGAAAAAGGAACTCTACCTAAATCATTTTATGAATCTAATATCTTTTTTTTTTGCACGGGCAGGCTCCGGAAATCAAACCCAGATCTCTGGCATGGCAGGCAAGAGCTATGCCACTGTGCCACTGTTGCCCGTCCAAAGCTAATACATTTTAATACCAAAACTACATGCCAATCTCCCTAATGAACATAGATGCAAAAATCTCAATAAAATATTAGCAAACCGAATCCAGCAACGCATTAAAAGAATTATATACCTTAACTGGGTGGGTTTATACCAGGAATGCAAGGATGGTTCAACACAAGAAAATCAATTAATGTAATATAACACTTTAACAAATCGAAAGAGAAAAATCACATGATCATCTTGACTGATGCTGAAAAAGTGTTGGACAAAATTCAGCATCCTTTTCTGATAAAAACACTCCAAAAGATAGTAATCAAAGGTAACTCCCTCAATATGATAAAGGGAGTATGAAAAACTGATAGCCAACATTGTACTCAATAGAGACTGAAAGCTTTCCCCCTAAGATGAGGAACAAGACAAGTATGCCTACTGTCACCACTGTTATTCAACATTGTGCTAGAAGTTCTAGCTAGAGCAGTCAGGCATGACAAAGAAATAAAAGGCATCCAAAAGAAGTAACACTGTCATTATTTGCAGATGATATGATACTATACTTGGAAGATCCTGAGAAATCTACTGTAAAGTTACTTGAGCTAATAAACAAATTCAGCAAGGTGGTGGGATATAAAATTAATGTGCAAAAAATCAGTGACATTGTTATACTCGAGCAATGACCTAGCTAAGGAGTCAGTTAAGTTAAAAATTCTGTTGAGGGCGGGCCACGGTGGCTCAGCAGGTGGGAATGCTTGCCTACGATGCCAGAGGACCCGGATTCGATTCCCGGTGCCTGCCCATGTTAAAAAAAAAAATTCTGTTGAAAATAGCAACTAAAAGAATCAAGTACTTAGGAATGAATTCAACTAGGAACATAAAGGACTTGTACACAGAAAACTACATAACATTGCTAAAAGAAATCAAAGGAGATCCAAATAGGTGGAAAGACATTCCCTGCTTATGCATAGGAAGACAAAATATAGTTAAGATGTCAGTTTTCCCCAAATTGATCTACAAATTCTGCACAGTACCAATCAAAATTCCAACAACCTACTTTCAAGATTTGGAAAAGCTAAAAACCGAATTCATCTGGAAGGTAAAGAGACCCCAAATTGCTAAAAGCATCCTAAAAAAGAAGAACGAAGTGGGAGGATTAACAGTTCCTGTCTTTATTATAAAGCCGCAGTGATCAAAACATCATGGTACTGGCACAAAGATAGAAGCATTGACCAATGGAATTGAATTGAAATTGCAGAAACAGACCACCAAATCTACAGTCAACTGATTTTTGGCAAGGCTCCCAAATCCTCTGAACTGGGACAGAATAGTCTTTTCAATAATTGGGCCTGGAAGAACTGGACATCAATAGCCAAAAGAATGAAGGAAGACCCCTATGTTACACCCTAAACAAAAATTAATTCACAGTGGATCAAGCACCTTAATATAAGAACTGGCAGCATAAAGCTTCTAGAAGAAAACTTAGGGAAACACCTGCAAGACCTGGTAATAGGAGGTAGCTTCCTGAACTCTACACTCAAAGTACAAGCAACAAAAGAAAAAATAGATAAATGGGAACTTGTCAAAATCAAATGCTTCTACACCTCAAAAGACTTTGTCTGAAAGGCGAAGAGGCAGCCAACTCAATGGGAGAAAATATTTGGAAATCACATATTGGATAAAGGTTTGATTTCCTGTATACACAAAGAAATCAAACAACTCGACAACAAAAGGACAAACAACCCAATTATAAAATGGACTAAAGATATGAATAGGCATTTTTCTGAAGAGCCAATGCAGATGGCTCAAAAGCACATGAAAACATGCTCATTTTCATTGGCTATAAGGGAAATGCATATGAAGACTACGATGAGATACCACTTCACACCTATAAGAATGGCTGCTATTAAACAAACAGGAAACTATAAATGTTGGAGAGGATGTGGAGAACCTGGGATACTTATGCAGTGTTGGTGGGAATGTATAATGATGCAGCCACTATGGAAAACCGTTTGATGATTCCTTAGGAAAATTAAATATGGAGTTGTGCTATGACCCAGCAATAGCATTACTTGGTATATATGCAGAAGAGCTGAAAGCAGTGACACAAACAGACATTTGCACACTGTTGTTCATAGCAGCATTATTCACAATCGCCAATGGAAACAAACGAAATGCCAATCAACAGATGAGTGGATCAACAAAATGTGGTATATACATACAATGGAATGTTATGCAGCAGTAAGACAAAATGACATCCTGAAGCACATGACAAGACGGATGAGCTTTGAGGACAGAATTCTGAGTGAAATTAGCCAGACACAAAAGAATAGATATTGTTTGATTCTACTTTTAGACCAGCATAAAGATATAATCAGAGGTTTATAATACAGAATATAGGGGACTTGGAGATATATAGAAGCTAGGCATGGGTGAACCATTAGCTAATGAGGATGAACTCCAATGTAAGGGAATAGATAGGAGTGAAGGTGGTTCTTTAGTGGGTCTATAAGTAATATTACCATATTGAAGATGAACTTGAAAGGGGTTGTGTAGACCTACATGTCCCACTGATTAACACTAGAAATATGAATTAGTTCTTGCAAGAATTACTTCGAAGGTATGATTCTTGTATAAAGAGTGTTTAAGTCCAGAGTACAGGAAGAAAACTGCTATTGCATGCTATGAGCTATGTTCAAAAGGAAACAATCAGCACTACCACAGCAACAGCAGAGGTAAATGGTGGGGGGAGGATCAGTCAAGAGTTAAGAGGAGACTTAGATTTCCTCTTTGCCAAGGGTGTGTTTATTGGTTTTCTTTCTCTTGGAAACAATGAAATTATCTAAAATTGAGAATGTTGATGGACTGTGGACTTTGGGCCCTATACATGATGCCTGATGGATGCAGGTGGCTGAAGGATGCGCTGACTGAGAAGTAGATTGGTGAACGATGGTGTATACTTATGAACGAAGGTTGTGCTGCTACAAAAAGGAACAAAGTTGTGAGGTATGCAGTAATGTGAATGAACATGTGGGACATTTGGCGAGATAAAATAAGCCAGAAACAAAGTATGTTCACCTTAAGAAAATGCTTATAAGAAAACAGGGGCCTAGATTCTTAGCTTTTAGAGCAGACACATTAAGTCCAGAGTGGTGATTATTATTTCTGGATTTTGAGAGGCTGTTTTATATATATAAACTGATGTTTAGAGAGAAAAATGAAGCCTCACAGGTTGGGATTAAAGTAATTCAGTACACTGGGGTAAGGAAGACATTGTCTATATTTTAGAACCACACATGCTGTTTGAGACCAATGGAAGAAAGGTTTATTTGGTATGGAACTGAAATTTTCTGTAGGGCATAATTTAACGCAACCTATCTGTATAGCTCATTTGAACAATTGAAACTCTGGGAGCCCAGAATAAGAAAGAAGTCCTTTAATCCTGTATAGATTATTGTAATGTCTGGATATATCCTAGAGTATATTAAGCAGATAATAAAAAAGTGTTGGCAAAGTCCCCTGAAGGATGGGAGAAAGAATATGAAACTATTAAACCTTACCATCAGGAAATCCCGTGATACTGTATCAAACTTTAGGGATACCCAAATCAATAGGCCAAGACCTTGATCATGAGGCTTACTCTTGTGAAGCTTATGTAGGTAGTGGAGAAGCTTAGACTACCTATAGGCATGCCTAAGAGTTACTTCTGGAGGACTTCTTTTGTTGCTCAGATGTGGTCTCAGTCTTTCTAAGCCCAACTCTGCAAGTGAAATCATTACTCTCCCCCGCTACGTGGGACATGACATTCAAGGGTGAAAGTCTCCCTGGCAACGTGGGAGATGACTCCCAGGAATGAATCCAGACTTGGCACCAGGGGATCCACAATTCCATCCTGACCAAAAGGGGGATAAGAAGTGTACTAATAAAGTTCAAATAATCAAGAGGCTACTCTGGAGGCTGCTCTAACACAAGCTTCAGTTAGACCTTGTTGCCTATCATAACCTGCTATTCCCCAACAAGGACCATTCCAGCCAATCCTAAAGAACACCTAAGGCAATATATAAGATTTAACAAGGGTTCCATGTGCTAGAGTAACTTTCCAGAAGCCTACAACCTCCAGATAGGTCCCTGGTCCAGGTAAGTCCTGAAGCCTAGAGGGCCCAACCTCTCCAACATCAGATAGTTCCATCTTCCAACCCCATATTAGTGACAGACCCTTCCAATATGAAATTTAGAATGGCCATAGCCCAAATACCCCTAAAGAGAGGGATGGAAAGATCAAATTTATGGTGGAGTTATACAGAGAAGATGGGATTTAACAAAGGAATATAAATGCAGAATAATTGAATTGATATCTCTTTTAGTCTCGAGTATTTTAAAGCAGCTAGAAATAAAAACCTAAAATTGTAGAATTATAACCCTTGTCAAACTCTGAAATATGTTCTACAAAGAATTGTGGTGCTGTGCTTTGAAATGTATAGCTTTTTTGTATGTATGTTATTCTTCACAAAAAAAGGAAAAGGCGATTGTGATGATTAAAAAATATTTAAGCCTTCTATCTACCTCCTATATTCTGGAGCACCTAGATGAATATTCTGAGAGGATCATATGGTAGCCCATGACATACTCTGGGATCTGTCCTGTAAGTACTTGTTGAAGAGTGCTTTGAAAACTATTGCTTCTTTATTTCTTTGCTTTGTATATATGTTATACTCTACAATAAAAAAAAGTTAAAAAAAAATAGCTTGTCAGGTTCTATGTATATGATTCCTGTTGGAGTTTTATTGGGATTCCATTGAATCCAGAAATAAATTTGAGGTTATTTGGCAGCTTTATATTATGAAGTCTGTCAGGCCAGGATTGTGTTTCTTGCATATCTTTATATGAGAATAATATAAGAGAATAATAATTTATTCCTAGATGTACCTTATATTTTTCTTGCTGATTTATTTTTTAATTTAAAATTTAAAAAAACATAATCTGTATTTAAGTTTTCCCAGTTGTCCAGTAATGTCCTTTGTTTTTGTTTTTGATATAGCTAGAGTCCAGTCAAGGATCATTCACTTGTTATATCTTGGCAGTGGTCTCCCTACCTTTTGTGGGAGATGTTGGGGTTATATCAGAGTGTTTTTTAGATTTTTAAATCAAAAGTTCTTTTCTTGGTTTTCTCTTCAGATTGTTCAGTATTTGTATACAGAAACAACACAGATTTTTGCATGTTCCTCTTGAACTCCTCCACTTTGCTGCATGCATTTATTAACTGCAGTAGCTTCATTTCTATTTTCTATGTTTAGGGTAAGTCATCTGCAAATAGGGAGAGTTTTACTTCTTTCTTTCCTTTTTAAATGCCTTTTATTTCTTTTTGTTGCCTAATTGTTCTGACTAGAACTGCCAATACAATGTTTAATAACAGTGGTGACAGTGGGCAAGTTTGTCTTGTTCCTGATCTTAGTATTAACTTTTCATACTTTCACCGTTGATTATAATGTTGGCTGTGCATTTTTCATATATCCCCTTTATCACATTACGATGTTTCCTTCATGATGTATGTTGGTCTGTAATTTTCTCTTCTTGTGGTTTCTTTAATTGGCTTTGGTATTAGGGTGATGCTGACTTCATAGAATGAGTTATGGAGTGTTTCCTCCTATTCACTTTTTTGGAAAAATTTGAGCAGAATTGGTATTAATTCTTGGAATGTTTGGTAAAAATTCACCAGTGAAGTCATCTGGTACTGGACTTTTCTTTGTTGAGAGGTTTGTGGTTATTGATTCAATCTCTGTTTTTAGTCTGCTGAGGCCTTCTATTTCTTCTTGAGTCAGTGTAGGTAGGTAGTGTGATTCTAGGAATTTGTCCATTTCACCTAGATTATGTCATTTTGGTGTACAGTTGTTCATACTATTCTCTTACAATCCTTTTTATGCCTATGGTTGGTAGTAATATTGTCTCTTTCGGTCTTGATTTTAGTTGTTTGTATCTTCTCTCTCTCTCTCTTTTTTTTTTTGTCATTTAGCTAAAGATTTGTTGATTTTATTGATCTTTTCAAAGGATTAACTTCTGGTTTCAGTGGTATTTATTTTATTCTGTATTTAACTTATGTCTACTCTAATCTTTATTTCCTCCTTTCTGCTCACTTTGGATTTAATTTGCTCTTCTTTTTCTAGTTCTTCTAGTTGTGAGGTTAAGTCTGATTTGAGGTCTTTCTTTTTTTTTTTAATGTAAGCTTTTAGAGTTCTGAATTTCCCTCTGAGCATTGCCTTTGCTGCATCCCATAAGTTTTTCATTTTCATTTGTCTCGATCTTTACGGATTTCCCTTGTGTTTTTAGTCTTTGATTCATTGATTGTTTAAGAGTGTATGATTTAACCTCCATATATTTGTGGGTTTTCCAGTCCTCCCTCTGTTGTTAATTTTCTGGCTTCATTCCATTGTGATCAGAGAATGTGCTTTGTATAATTTCATTCTTTTAATATTTGAGACTTGTTTTGCTATCTAATGTATCTGTCTTGGAGAATGATCCATGTGTACTCTAGAAGAATATGTATCCTGCTGTTTTGGGGTACAGTTGTCTGTATCTGTTAGGTCTAATTCATTTATCGTATTGTTCAAGTTCTCCTGTTTCTTTATCAATCTTCTGTCTCATTGTTCTTTTCATCAGTGAAAGTGATACATTGAAGTTTCCAATGATTGTTGTAAAGGTGTTTTTCTCTCTTCAGTTTTGTCACTGTTTGCCTCATGTATTTTGGGGCACTGTGGATAGGAGCATAAATGTTTATGGTTGGCATTTCTTCTCGCTGAATTGACCCTTTTATTACAATATATGGTCCTTCTTTATCTCTTGTAACAGTTTTTGATGTAAACTCTGTTTTTGTTGAATATTATAGCTACCTCCCACATCTTTCGGTTATTATTTTCATGGAATATTTTTTGCCCATCCTTTAACTTTCCAGCTATTTATGTCTTTGGGTCTAAGGTGAGTCTCTTACAAACAAGATATAGTTGAATTGTGGTGGGTATTTTGTATTCCATTCACAGTTTAAGCAGGTTCCAATTTCTCTACATCTTTGGCAACATTTATTATTATCTGTCTTTTTTATTCAAGCCATTCTAGTAAGTGTGAAGTAGTATTTCATTATGTTTTGATTTACATTTCTGTAATGGCTAAAAATGTTTGCATTTACATGTTGAGCATCTCTTTATGTGCTTATTGGCCATTTTTGCATCTTCTTTTGAGAAATGTCTGTTCAGATCTTTTGCCCATTTCCAATTGGGTTCTATTTTTTTTTTTTTTTTAATTGAAGTTGTAAGAGTTCTTTAAATATTCTGGATACAAGTCCCTTATCAGATATATGATTGATTTTTCTCCCATTCTGTGGGTTGTCTTTCACTTTCTTGATGGTGGTATCCTTTGAAGCACAAAAATTTTGAATTTTGATGAAGTCCAAATTATCTGTTTTTTCCTTTTGTTGCTTGTGCTATGGGTGTCATATCAAAGATACCGTTACCTAATCCAGAGTAATCAAGATTTATTTACCCCTTTTTCTTCTAAACGTTTTATGGTTTTAGCTCTAATATTTAGATGGCTGATCCATTTTGAGTTAATTTTTTGTGTATGATGTGAGGTAGGTGTCAAGTTTCTTTCTTTTGCATGTGGATATCCAGTTGTCCCAGCACCATTTATGGAAAAGCTTCTCTTTCCCCCACTGAATGGTCTTAGCGCTGTTACCAGAAATCAGTTGGCTGCAGATTCCTGGACTCTCTTTTGTCTTCTTTTGATCTATATGACCTTATACTGGTAGCATACAGTCTTGATTACTGTAGCTTTGTGATATCTATGCTTTAAAAATTTTTAAATTAAATGTTTTTTGTTGCTCATGTGTAGAGAGTCACTTAATTTTGTATATTGATCTTTTTTTACCATGTTAATTTCCAATTTTATTTTGACATACTTAGACATATCTAAACATGGCTGTTTCTTCATCTTTACATTTTAAACTCAAAAGGTTTTTAAGACCATGATTAGTCTAATTTTAATTATGTAGCAGGAGCAAGAAACCCACCAACTGCAAAAAGTTTAAATGCAGATCTTCAATAGCAGTCTAACACAAGTCAATCTAGATTAAAAAAGTTATAATTTGATACAGCATGCACATAAATGTAACAGTGAATAAAAACCACGTTACAAATATATTGGTTATCATTCCAAGCATGTATAACCAATGAATATGGCCTAAATTACTTTATTGGTATTCACTTCAGTAATTTGATCCACAGATATATTTAGAAAGTTAAAGTAAACACAGATTATACTGCATATTGATCTTTTAACTACCTCTTAAAGTAATTATACTTAATTTCTGTAGTTTAAGTTTCCCATGTAGCTGATCATTATCTGTGCATTATAACAGATTTATTTCTTATTTTCTGATCCTTATTTTTAACTTCTTTTATTGACTTATTGTACTAGCTAGAACTTCCTGAACAATGGTAAAAAAAACAATGATAGTAGACATCTTTTCTTAGTCCTGTTTTAAAGGAAATGTATTTAACATTTCATCATTAAGAATAATGTTTCCCAGGGAATGGTGAGAACGGGGAGAAATTCAACTTCCCCCAAGTTGAATTCTTGATATTCTCACAAGCAGTGTGGACAACCAAAGCTATAAGCTGAGCCCCCAGTCTTGGGGTTTGTTCATATGAAACTTAACCCCACAAAGGATAGGTCAAGTCTACTTAAAATTTAGGCCTAAGAGTTACCCCCAGGAGGGCCTCTTTTGTTACTCAGATGTGGCCTCTCTCTCCAGCCAACATGATGAGCAGTCTCACCACCCTTCCCCTCTCTGCGTGGGACATGACTCCCAGGGATGTGTACCTTCCTGGCAA
>PVIY010019628.1:0-45494 GCA_004026745.1 Myrmecophaga tridactyla
ATAGTGACATTTCCTAACGGAACTTTTTGACTTTCAGTGTTTTGGATTTTGGTGGGACACAGATTATGGACTTGCTGAACAATAAGAGATTATGTCAAGTCTCGCCTATAAATTGTAATGCCTACCTTGCTGAGTGTGTAGGTTTTGTGTGTGGGTATTTGAATGTGGGTGCGAGTGTGTGCCCACATTCTGTCCTTTGTAATCACTTTGAGAATTATCAAGGTAACCTATTTACTAAGCACACAGCTCATAAAATAAATGTTAACCTGAGATAGTAAGTCTGTGCCAAATTAAGCTTGTTCTGTTCCAGAAAAGGAGAAATGAGTAAATTGTGATGGGCTTGTATTATGGAAAGACCGTACAATGTGCTTCCAATGTAGATTTCTTCCCTGAAGGATTTCATTCATGGTGTAGTAGGTTCTGACTTTGGAGAAGGGAACTGCCTTTGGTGTGGAGGGGGTCAAATAAATTCCACTGTAAAGGGAAGAGTTCTTACCTCGTGCCAAACCCAAGTTTGAGAGACCCTCACTCCTACCGCTACCACGCCCCTTGACTATATCTTTTCTTGAATTTTCTCTTTTGAGGTGGTCTTAATTTCTGGGTGGGAGGTTAATTGTTTGACCCATGAGGATTTTTGCTTCCTGTGCTGATTTGAAGGTAACTCAGTCCTGCAACACAAGAAGAGGAAGCGGCAATGAAAGAAATGAGCATTTGCTCTCCTACTCTCTGCTAGGCAATGTGCTACAATTCTTCTCCTTCTGTCTGCATTCAAAACAACCATGAGGACCAGATAGGATTATTAATTCTCACTTTACAGGGAGAGAAATAGAGGTGCAATGTGAAGAGCACCTGCCGTTTGCATGGGCTGTTTCCATGTAGAGGGTGGGCAGCTATGTGTGAGGAGGTGTCAGAGAAGTGTGTGATGTGCCTGGGAGATGGTACAAGAAGCAGGAGAGAAGACACTCTCCTCATCACCTGAAGTCTGCAGCAAATAGTCCTCCTTCCCTTTAGGGGCAAATCAGCACTCAGCTCTCCTTGGTGTTGAGCTAGTGCACTGGACAGGATGCTGAATGTCAAGTACACACACAGCCTGTGCGTATCCCATGTCTAATGCATTTGGACCTACTTGTTTCTGTAATGAAAATAACATGCTCCTTGTCATGGATAATAACTTCTGACTTCCTGGAGAGTGCTTTTATTTTGTTTACTTTAACATAAAGTGTTCTACCCTTTAAAAATAGTACTCTCTCTTTAATCTGTTTTATAGTATTAAAAATGCTATATACTATGTTTATATTTAAAAATGAGAAATGTCAAAAACATTTCTATAGCGTCTTTCTTTTAATCTTTGCTTAAGAGACTCTGAAGGGGAAAATAGCTTTTAGGTTATGTTCAATTTTGTCCATTTCTGAAAGAGCTGGATTTTTCTGCTTAGGCTCCCAAGCCTTTTATATTAGAGAAATGTTCAGGATTTAAAAAGGTGTAACATATCTTTCTGATCATAGTAGTTTGTAGTATTGGTTGATATAATATTAGAATCACAGGATCGGATATTAGAATCACAGGATCGAAAGCTTGTTGCTAATGTTTTTATATTGTGAAATGCACTCAACTGTTCGAATGCTGCAGAATCCTATCACGTGCTTCATTCTTCGGTTTCAGCTATTTGCAATGTAACTGGGAGGTTGTATTATATGCCTCTGGGAAGATTATGTATCTTTACCCTGTGTTGAATTGGAGTCCTGCAGACCACACTCCCGAGGTGCTAGAGAGTGCTTGAATGGATTAAATCCCTCTTTTCTGTGCCAAATATGAAAACACTTGGTGACATGGAAGAGAAATGCCTTTTGCTGCTGGTCACTCCAGGCTGCGGCTAACATAAGCCAAGACTACGTAAAAGGACCACATAAAAGGACAGTCATGGACACTACAAACAGACAGAACTACTGGAAGAAAAATGTTTACCTTCAGAAATGTCAAGAGCATACTTTTTCTTTCACTTGGAATTAATGAATTGAGTACTTCAAGGAATATGATATGTACAGAAATTGGTTATAGTTTTTATGGGAAAAGCATTTATGGCTTAAATCTCAAAGAAGTATGCAATTGTTCTATTGCTCCATTCTATAGTTTTCTCTCAAAACAACTTATTAAATAAGATGGAAACGTGATACTACACAATGAATGTCAAAGTCACTGAAATGAAATGATGGATTGTCATTAATCTTGTAGGATTCTATGTCTGGGGTCATTCAATCAGCCAGAATAAAAGAGGTTTATCTGCAAAATAGGTGAATGAGCATTCTGATAAACTCTATTATCTATTTATCTGTAGTTAAAGTTACCTTATTACTCTTTTAATGCCATGGATTTGCACATTTCTAAAAAAAAATGGAAAAATCAGAAATGGACATAATCGAAAGGGCCACTGGACCTGAGTACTGACTGCTTGCCCTACATTGAGAAATTCTTCGAGGGTAGAGGTCATCTCTGATTTATTTCTGCATCTCCATTTCCCTGCACATGGTCAGGGCCATAGTACAGGCTTAATAAATGTTATATGAATGGAATGTATTTGAATTCACTTTGTTTTCTTGTTTCTATAATCTTCTTTTGCACAGAAAATGTCCTCCAATTTTTCTTAATAATGTATGAGAACAGGTCATCTAGAATGATTCCTTCCCTTCAAATCCATTTTTTCTGTGAAGCTTCCAAGAGAGTTTTCTTTAACCTACATGGATTGTTATACTGAGAATGATGGGGAAAGGAATCTAGGAACCATTCAAATATCAAATATTGTATTTGAACTTATCATCTCTAAATTTCATTTGTCTTGAAAGCTGAGAGGCTGCCCTGGCTTTCTTGAACCATAATAAAGATAAAAGTATTTGTGCTTGTAATCTGTAGTCCCCAGTTCCAGTTGCATCTAGTACTCTATGCTACCATTTCTGTAAACCATTGCCAAGGCAAACAAGGAGACATGGTTGGGTCCAGATACAGAGTGAGTTATCTAGTATTCACTCTTCTAGCCTCATCTCTCCCTGTGAATCTGCAGCACTTTCTTTCTCCCTTCTCAGTGTTGCTGCCAAGGAGCTGGCAGGGGGAAGGATGAGAGCCACCTACACTTCATTTCTGAGTGTGATTTCCTCTGATGTCCATAGTGACGACATAGTGGGACATCACAGTGCTCATGCTGCCATAGCAATTCTTCCCCTACTCCAGACAGGTCATGCCAAGTGGATGTTCCAAATCCCCTTCCATCTGGGCTCTGATGGATCGAGGTGTTTTTCAGCCTGCAGATCCCAGCAACTTCAGGCTGTCAGGCAAGATCACCCACTGTTATGAGTGGGCACCGAAACCTAAGTGAAAAGAACCTCCCTCATTGCTTCTCGGCCTTTTGGCTAAGATCAAGTGTAGTATCTGTTCTTATCAGTTTAATATCTGATACGTCCTCTATCCGAGGACAATATATTAAATGGGTTTTTGGAGCAGGGAGATGGAATAGGAGCTTGCTCCATCCACTCCACACATCGACCTGGTATTGCAGTACTTCCAGGAACGGTGCACCCCTGCCTCAATTGCAATGTGAACTAACAGACTTGACTTTTCCTTGCTCTCCTGCTTTGCTTCTTTTCTTTACCAGACCACCATGTCTACAGCTCTCTTCGTGTTTTTCCTCCTGAGCTGATTGTACTGTCGTTTCTTCTTCGTCTCTTTCTTTCTTTTCTACTGTCACATCCTTTATTTGTGGCAATGGCCAACCCAGGTTTTGCGCAAGTGGTAAATAAACGCTAGGAAAAAAAAAAAAAAAAAGAACCTTCCTCAGGATTCAAAACAAATATCTTCACACCAGCCAGATATCTGCACTGACACATTGTCGGACCACGTGAAAAACAGTGGGATATTTGAAAGTGGTTTACAAAGTTCTGCCTTTTAAGTCCATCGCTTGCAATGTTGACTAACCACATGAATGTGAAAATGCACAAAGTGGGACTTCAAAACAGATGTTTGCCTATACATTGGGATAGTTTAGTCCTTCGTCTTATAAAATGTTTGTCCCCTGATGTTCATAGTTAATTGATGGATCTCTAATTGGAATGGAGATCAGACAAGCCACCATTTAACCAGAGGCAAGAACTTAATGGAGTAAAGATCATATTTGTGAAACTCCAACTCTGGAACAGACTATTCAGTTGTCAATAACTTAGAGTCAGGCTAGGGGAGGAGGTGGAAGTATGGAATTATAGCGCCAATAGGAATAAAGTATAAACCTCTCTGAATGACGTAGCTATATTTAATGTTTATGAGTCCCACATAGTCTAGAGACCTTTGCTCCTCTACAAGGTGGTACTGCTCATCTTCTACATAGGCTGATTAAAAAAATACATTATTTGAATTGCTAGCAGTTTTTGTCACCACGTACTTTACTCAGGCATACTAATTTTATTTGCTTTTACTTTAAGAACCATCACAACTCTATGTCTAATTTCTTCTCTGTCTTTTCAATATGATCCCATATCTCTGGGACAATTCTTAGGTATGCAACAGTTTCCTGACGCATCTCTCTTCTTATTCTACTGCTCCAACATTTGGTGTGCATCCATAATTCTAATTACTGTACACACATATATGAATGCATCTCTCTCTCTCTCTTTCCTTCTCTTTCACTCTCCTTGTGCCTCCCTTTCTCACATGCATCACACATATGGCAAAATTGGAAGGAAATTGATCAAATTATCAAGAATAATATGTTGAATGGTAGGATTATGGGTGATCTTTTTTATGTTCTTGTTTTTTTTAATTCTACAGTAAACATAAAACAACATATTAAAAAATATTATTTAAATGATTATGGAAGGTAGAAATCCATCAGAAATGCTAAGATTATCTATGTCTATCTATCTATGCCTGTCTGTCTATCTATCTATCATCTTATTTATTTTATTATTTTTTTTTAATTTGCATATGGGCAGGAGGCACCAGGGATCGAACTCCAGACCTCCAGCACGGCAGGCCGGAGCCCCGCCCGCTGAGCCACGGCAGCCACCCGTCTATCATCTTATTTTTGACCAGCTATAAAACTTGAAGGACAAAAACTGTCCCATTAGATTGAGGGATCCAAGGGAGAGGTGGTACAATTTAATGCTGTATTTCACTGACCATCATGTGGCCATCAATTTTATTATATAACAGCACTCTGGGTATGCCTAAGAAAAACTGTTGCTCATTTAATTATGATACCATGTGATAATAAGATACATATTAACTGCAGAGATGTTAGAACTTACCTTTTAGAATCAATGAAATAAGAAATAATACCAATGTACACAGACTTTTCCAGAAAACAAAAGAAGAGGGTGCACCATCTGATTCTTCTGTGGTCAGGATAACACTGTTGTCAAACCTTGATAGTGTAAGATATATTATATAGACCTATATTCTCCATGAACACAGATGAAAAAATCCTTAAAAATATAGTTGTAAATGGGAGCCAACAAAACATATTTAAAAAATGATACATAATGACCAAATGGCATTTATCTCAGCATTGCAAGGCTGGTTGGCAGTTGAAAATCAATAACATAATTTACCATACCAAAATAGCAAAAGAAAAATCGTATGCTCATCGTGATAGATGGAGTAAAAGCATATGACAAAGTTCAACAGCAATTTATGAGAAAAATAAACTGTTGGCAAGCTACAAAAATAAGGAACTTCCTCAATTTCATAAACAGTTTCTTAGAACACTCTTCTTAAAACATAGGGCTTAATGGTGAAATATTGAGTGTTTTTGCACGAAGATTTGGAATAACACAAGGGTGATTGATTTCACCATTCCTGCTCAGCATTGTGCTGGGAGTCCCAGCCAAGACACAAAAGCAACAAGATAGATAAAAGGCACAAAGTCTAGAAAAGAAGAAAACCTGTCATTATTTGCAATTGACATGATTACGGGTTAGAAAACCCTGAAAAATCTCTCCAAAACAAGCCTATTCTAATAAATTTAACAAGAGCAGATGATTCAAAGTCAACATACAAAAATAAATTACGTTTCTATACACCAGCAATGAGTAATAAGAAAATGAAATTAAAATATACCACTTAGCATCAAAAACATTAAATTTCCAGAAATAAAAATAATAAAGTAGTTAAGAGCATTACATTGAAAATGATAAAACATTGCTGAGAGAAGTTTGAGGAGGCTTGAGTAAATGGAGAGGTTTATGAGTTGAAAGACTCACTATTGTTAAGGTATCCATTCTTTCCCAATTATCTCTAAATTAAATGTAATTTTTGTAAAAATATCAACAAGGCTTTTTTTTGGTAAAAAATTAAGCCAATTCTAAAATTTATATAACAATACAAGGGATTTAGATCGGCTGAAATAATCTTGAAAAAGAAAAAAACAAACTTGAGGAATTGTCCTCCCTGGACAACACTTCAAGTCAGAAGTGTTGCATCATAAACGGACAAATACAGTTATGGAATAGACTGGAAGGCCAGATATTGAACCACCCCCAATTAGTTTTTGACAAAAATGTCAAAGCACTTCAGTGGGGAAAGGAAAGTCTTTCCAGCAAATGGGGAAGGAACAAGTGAGCGGTTGTATGAGAAAACATTTGACCCCTACTTTACACCATATACGAAAATTAATTTGAGGTGGGGCATAGAGCTAAACATAAAATTCTAGAATCATGAATCTTCTAAAAGAAAACTGAGGAGACTATCTTCATGGCTTCACGATAGACAAAATTACCTACAGAGGACAACATAAAGCACTAAGCAGAAAAGAAGAAAAACTAAACTGAGCTTCACTAAAATTATATATTTTTGTTCAGCAGAAGATATGCTAATTAAATAAATAGGAAAGTCACAGGCTAGGAGAAAATGTTTGCAATGTATCTAGCTGACAAAAGTCCTGTATCCAGAAGATAGAAAGAATTCATACATGTCAGTGATAAAAAAAGCAAACAAGCCAATAAAGATATGGACAGGAGATTTGGAAAGACATTACCCAAAAAAGGAAAATTGAATGGTTATTGGCACATGGATAGGTGCTCAGTATCATTTGTCATGAGGAAAGTGTAAACTAAAGCACAAGGAAATACCATTTCATACCACACCAAAAATGCTGAAACCAAGGCACTGTCAACATCAAAGTTGGCAAAAATGTCGATCAACCAGATGTACATTGCTGATGGGACTGTGAAATGATGCAACCACTTCAGAAAACAAGCACTTTCTTATCAAGTCAAACATACATGACTCATACGACCCAACAATCCCACCCCTGGGATAGATGAACCCATATACCCATGACACATCTTAACCATCTGGAGACAACCCAAATATCAACCAATGTGAGAATGAATAAACAAATGATGTCAGATGATACATACAATGAAATATTACTCAGCAAGACAAAGGAAGACTACTGGTACATTCAGCATGTGACTGAGCTTCAGAAATGCTATGCTGAGCAACAGGTATCAGAAACAAAGGAGAGTATATAATATGATTCCATTTATGTGAAGTCCAAGAACAGGCAAAACTTAACTGTGGTGAAAGAAACCAAAACGTGGTTGCCCCTGGCAGAGGGATTGAATGAGAAGAGACATGAGGGAACCTTCCCAGGTGATGGAAATGTTCTGTATCTTGGTTTGGGTTGTAGTTACATGAGCACATGCAACTCTTGAAGTTCATTGACCCGTATTTAGGATGAGTGCACTTGGTTTTATATATATATTCATTATATTTCTCAATATATTCATTATATTCATGTCTCAATATATTCATTATATTTCTCTCTATTGCCCTATCTCTTTAACTATCTGTTTATTCTATTTACTTCTCTATGTACATCCTTATGTACCCACCTATTATCTAACCATCCATCTATCCAACCTCTCTAACATCGTCTATACTAAGGTAATCTCTTTATGTTTTTGTGTATTTATAACAGTTCTGAAAAAAAAAGAATTAATGACACATAGTATATCTTTTATTATGGCAAAATATATAGAAGATTTGCCATTTTAACCATTATTGAATAATACAATTCAGTGGCAATAATTACATTCACAATATTATGCTATCATCACCACTATCCATTACCCACAATTTTTCATCATCTCAAAGACAACTCTGTACTCATCAAGCAATAACTCCCTCTTCCCTCCCTGTCCCCAGCCTCTGGTAACCTCTAATTTACTTTCTGTCTCTATGAAATTGCCTGCTTTAGGCACTTCATGATGATGGAATCATAGGACATCTATCCTTTTGTGTCTGCCCTATTTCACTTAGCATACTATTTGCAAGGTTCATTTTTTTATAGCATGTATCAGATCTTCATTCCTTTTCAAAGCTGAATCATATCCCCTTACATGTATACACCACGTTTTGTTTATTCATTCACCTGTTGATGGACCGAGTTGCTTCCAACATTTGGCTATTGAAAATAATGCTGCTGTGAACGTTGGGGTAAATATCAATTTGAGTTCCTGCTTCAATTCTTTTGGATGTGTCCTTAGGAGTAGGATTTCTAGGGCATATGGTAATTCTAAGTTCATACAGGCATTCTGAGAGGTGTTTGAATACCGCGCCTGTACTTCATGGTATGGTATGGTGAGAAACAGCAAACATTTTACAGGAGGCAGACTTCATTATAAATCCCATTATGACCCATTATTAGCTGTTTCCTTGAGCAAGTTGCATAAACTCTTTTCATCACAGCTTTCTCATCTGCAGTTGGGCAGGTTGTTGTCTGCCTCCCAGGGTTGTTGCAGGGAGAAAGCGAAAAACTGCTACCAGTTCTGGGTGCACAGCAGATGGGGATGGAGAGGAGCTGTGCATAGCAGTGTCAGCAGCTGCTTTGTGCACAGTACTGCCTCTGCCTGCAGGACAGTTTTGCTCACTGCTCCCAACTGCCTGGTGGTATTTTATTCACTGAAATAAATATTTCTTCAATTCTGCCTTTCTTCATATCTCCAGGTAAGGTCAGGCTCTGTTTTTTCTGCTCACCTAGAATTTATCCACCTTTTAGAACACGGATCCCATTGTCTTGTGAGTGTCTTTTTCACCTGAGTTTTCCCATCCAAATGTCGGCATCTGCAGTTAGGGATTGTGTCATCTCTCAACCCCAGTGCCTGGCTCGGTTTTTAGAAACATGATACATATTTGTGAAACTGAGCTGAATTAAGAAATCTTACACATGTTTCCTGGTACAGGTTGAGCCACTCGTGGCTACATTTGAGATTTTTTAACATACATGAAAAGAGTTGTCAAAAAGACAAGTTCTTATCTCTCTCCAGTTACCATTCAATCATATCTATGGAGATAAGAGCCCAGGTTAAGGAACAGAGGAAGTGTCTTCTCCGAGCATTCATAATATATCTAATCTTATATTAATTCCTTTAGTCACTACACTGCATTGTTTAATTGTTTTAATTAAATTAGAAATAGACAAATTCATATCGAGAACTTGTTCCAAATAGTTTATTTACATATATGTTCTAGGAAAGATAAAGATTCAGCCCAATCTCTGATAACTTTACGTTTATATTGGTAAATCCGTGAGTTATTTTTAGAGGTAAAACTATCTTCAAGGTTTTTTTTTAAGTGAATTCATTATTGTCTGCATAATAAGGCACCACTCTAAACATACGAGAGAAAGTTTCCAACAAAGTTGAGTCAATTAGGGGCTTTTGCTGAATTCTCAAGTGGCTAGATAATTGTTATAAGCATGCCACCACATTCTGATGATGTTCTGGCTCATTTTCTTTGCCTTTTTTGTGACCTGAAGTCTCAGACATTCCCTATGAAACATTTTTTTTTTAATCTGGTGGTATATGGGCATCCTGTATTTTATGCATGAAAGTTCTGTAAATCCACTTCTCCAATAAAGAAAAAAATGTTAAAAAGTTTTTTCCTCCCCAGCACCTCTTCTCATTTTTACCACGAAATAACTGTTGAGCATCAGAATCATAAGAGGGAGAAAAATCCACACGTTGTTTTCAGAGTAAGGTGTGGCTAGGAGTAGGTGGAACCACATATCTGCAATGTTTTGATTGTTCTAGCGGTACAGTCTGATATAGATTGTTACATTGCAATGGGTTGTTGAGAGGACAGGTTGTAGTTATACCATGCTTTCTGATATCCTTTAAAGAAAGGAGAGATTTGCATCACTGTGCATAGCACAGATGAAGAAATTGAAACAGTGAGGGAGGCCGCTAAGCGGTTATCACCATAAGGGCAGCATAACATGCTGAGAGTCACCAGGAATTTGTGAAAGAACCACCTTCGGCATTGCCCAAGACACTTCATTCCCCTTCGTTAAGTGGCATTAACCTTTTCAGAAATTATACTTCTAAGCAAAGTGCATGAAAATCGAACTGGAGATGATAATGTTTATCATGAAAATAAATATATGAATTAAAAGTTTTTTATTAATCTAGATTTATAAGCACAAATAATGTCTCTCCAGTGTCATGCCACTGCCTTGTCCACTGTTCTGAAGGCCAGTGGACTTCAGAAAGTCAACTGAAGGGCAGTGAGGATGGTGTCGCGGACATGTAGCCTTTCACTAAGGTACTGAAAACCCCTGTACTTTAATTCAGCATTATTTCAGAGATGGCCTCATAAAGTTCCTCTGACCGCCAGCTCTTCCTCTGCTAAGGCAGAGTTTCTCTTCCCCTGGGAATGGCATCGTTGAGAAGGCAAGGTCCGCAGGGTTGCAGACTGTGCTGCTTTGGGGATTCTCTTCCACGTTAAATCAGAGAGCCAATCACCCCTTATTTTACTGGTCACCATGTGGGCTCGGCTGTGGACACCGGTGTCAGGGTCACTGGGAGAAGCTAGTTTCGAGCCTTTAGAACTAGAGTGACCATGACCTAATGTGAGAACTCAACAGAAAAGAATGAAACGTAACGACCCTTTAACAGGCGCAGAAGACCCTGGAGAGTCAACTGGAGAGAACGCCTGATTCTTCTACACCAAAATTCCTACACCAGTTGGAGTCCCTCTACACAGGGCACTTCAGTTCAGGTCTTCACTTAGTTTCCAGAAAAAGAAAAATATGATCCCTCTGAACATTAGGGAAAACATATGCCTGGAGTTAGAGAGTGGTGATTTCTTTTAATTAAAGAGTAAGTCAGGGAAATGTAGCTTTTAATTTGAGGTTTATATTTCCTGGTTAATTCCATTAGCCTCCTTGGTTCAAAGTAACCAAAATGGCATTGCATCCAAAGTGAGGAAGCCATTTTCCCCTGGAGTAAGGAAGGCCTGCTGGCCTGCATCCAGCCTGGGGAATTGTGGATTTCCTATCTCCATTTCCCCTGCTGTCCAATCAGATGCCCAGGCAAGTTGCATTCCCAGTCCAAACAGGGCCAGAGCTTTACTCTGCAGCTACCAGGCAGCTAATATGCCCCCTTAGAGCAACCGCCTAACAAGCTCTCATATAATCATTGATCATGACACATTTCACTCGTTGGGGAAACATTCCAGGTACTTATGTGGTTTGGGATGCTTGAGGATGGTCAAGGAAGCAGTGGTACCCCCCCACTGCCACTGACCCTTCAACACTTCTATAGAGAAGGCAGGCATGCTCCATAAGGCGGTTGGATATTGGACAAATGATCCTTTTGGTGGAGAATGAAGGAAAAGCAATCCTCATAAGCCTGACAATGGCCTTGTGGCCAGCAGCAGGTGGACAGGAGAACCTGGAGGGTAAAAGCCAACGTGATGGTGGGCAGGGTCTCTTCATGTCTGTGAAACACAGAAGCCCCACCTGCTTGGGTAAGCTTCCTTTCATGCCTCATCTCCCTCCTCCTCTTATTCACGTTATGCCTTTTGATCACAAAAGGATTGGGACTAAAATCTTTGGAAGTCAGGAAGACTCTAGGAGATCTGAGAAAGTTAAGAATAAGAGGCTTTGGTTAACCAGAAGAAGATGCTTGCTGCAAAGGGGAGACTGAAAAGTCTATTTCCCAAGGTGGGGGACCCTCCAATCCTCCCATAAGGTTTTCTGGAAGAGACAGGATCCTCCTTATCCCAACACGAGGAGGGGACAAGCGGGGGCGAGGGGTAGGATTTTGAAGTGGGTATCAGGCTTAAAAGAACACTTGGGATTTGGAGCAAATTGATCAGATGAAAGGGCCAATGGGTCAAAATTTCTGGAAGAAGTAAGAGAGACAAGGAGGACAGGTACTTTGGAGTATCTGGTGAAGGACCTAAAAGAAGATGAAAATCCAGGTGTAGCTCTACAATGAGACAGGAAGCCAATTAGCATGTGACAAGGAGGGAGGTAGCATTTTGTCTGAATGACCTGAAGACTACATCATTTGGTTGTTATTTTGTAGCAGCGGAAATTTTAAATATAAGAAGATGTCACTCTCTGAAGTTATATACTTTTCTTACTGGGAGCTCATTTGGAGTTTGTTTGAAAATATTGGAGGTCAGTCTGTTTGAAGCCAGGACATTATTAAATGACGTCTTAAGATTTATTTTATCTGTGAGAGTCTTTGGCTTGTGTCAGGCAAGCTTATTCCTGAGCTGGTAACAAGACCTCCGCAGTAGTGGGACTCTCTGAGCCCTCACCTCTCGCTTTGTGGGGTCCCCCTCTCTCACCCAAGGCAGAGCAAGTGAGCATTGTTCTGGTCACCGGATACCTGCTCCAGGTCAGGGGACCACAGCTGTCTGCTCGGGAAAGGGCAAAGGTTCCCACGGCTCTGATATGACCCCGCAGGGGAAATAAGAGCTTGGAAGTGAAGTAGCTCAAAATTTGATATCTGTGTTTCAAGGAGCTTTGGGAAGACCTGATGGGATCTGTTTATTTGGCTTTACCTTCCTACACCTCTCCTTGTAGATGCAAAGACAGCCTGAGAGTCTCACTTGTGATTCTGCCACCCCCTGCCCAGCAGTCCTCAGCAACTCTAGCAGGATGAATCCCACAGCAAGCAATACGCTCCATCCCCAGCTCATCATGCAGAGTTGGTTCTTGGAGGCTTGTCTGTGGGTCTGGTACCTGTTTACCTGCCCATGTCTGAGCAGGCAGGGTCCGCTAAGTAGTGTGTGCTTGATACCCTGTGCTAAAACGATTGACATCCGATAATTAAATCAATTCCTGCTAGGTGGCAGGCACTGTGTAGGGTGGAAAGATACATGAAACGTGGCCCCTGAAATCTAGTTGGAAAGGCAGGTCACTTACATTGAAAAAATGGTTTCATCCAGTGTCCATTGAGTGGTCAAAACAATAAGTAACTATTTAGGATTTCACAAAAGACTGTGTGGCTACAGGCTGGGAAGTTTAGAGACAGATGCACAGAACAGGTAGGAACTGGGTTTGGTTTTAAAGAATGGGTAATATTTGAACAAACAGAGAAGAGAAAGGTAGCCTTTCTGGTCAGGGCTAGGAGTGGGAACATTCCGAGATTGTGGGTTCACAGACTGGTTGGAACTGAGTGTCTCTTTTAAGAAGTCAAGATGAGTCATCTGAGGAGGGACAAATGGTCCTCCAACCAGGTCAGAGCAAAACACTCTGGGAATCTGGCTTCCTTCCCCGCAGCTTTGATTTAAGCTGTGGCGAGGCATCTGTCCTTCAGTCTGTGAGCTCGGGGAGTCCCTGAAAGGTGTGCAGCAGGTGGTGTGAGCACAATATTTCACAACACAATTTGGAATCAGGATGCCAGCAGGATTGCCATCTAGGAGACCTGTTAGAAGGCCTGGGAGGCAACAGTTCTGCTATGAGTTCACCTACCTTAAAGTCCGATGGGGCTGACCATTGGGGAGGCTTCCCCTGTCTCCTTCCATCCACACCTGGTTGATGTTTGGGTTTTCTTGGGTCTGGGCTCAGCCTTCCCACCAGCTTCCTCACCCTTTTTTCCAGCTCCATTTGAATTCTCCCATTTCCCCGGTGGATTTGAATCCCCTGGGATGCACATCTCCTCTCTCCAGGCCTGGGAAACACAGAAGGGAACTCCATGCCCCGTGGCTTGGGGGTTTCCTGGTGTTTAACATTTTTTTCTCCACTTGAACCCACTGCAGAACAGAAATTGAAAGGATATTTTTAAAAATTTGACAAGGTGAATAGTGTGGTGGGTATCAGAGCCCCTAGTGGCAATTGCACGATAAAAATTAAGTGAGATATCTCTTTTCTTGCTGACTATAAACTATTCCATCCTTCATGTTATAGGAATTTGTTTTCTGATACGATTTTTGTCTACTGAGGAGATTTGTCCTTGAGTGAGTGTTTGTTATTTTTAATTTTGACTCTTTTTTTAAATGTACTATTGTTTTCTTTGCAATGTGTTTAATTTTGCAGTTACTCTCCATTTATGGCAGGCAATAGTCTTTTCCATTTTCCACGAAGAGTCCAAGTTTCCTTTTGAAATGCATTTAATAAATTTTAAAAACTAGTCAATTTAAAGAGACATAGTAACTAATTATACTGCATGTGTTATGGCCCTCAGGTATACCAAAATTGTGATGTGCTTAAATGAGTGAAGTTTATGAAACATTTCTCTCTAATAACTAGGATATACCTTGCCACCTCTGCAGGAGAAAATGGTACAACCTTCCCTGCCCTCTGTTCCTCTGACAAGACTAAACCAAAAGTCCAAGAAAATAAAAATAAGAGTCTAGTCATCCTCACTGGAGCCATGTAAATCACCAACTGTATACACTGAAAGCCACTTGAAGGCAGGAGCTAGATTTCATTAATGTTTCTTCTACAACATCTAACCCAGGGCTTTCTATACTAACTACATTTTTACTAAATGAATTTAAACTGGTAGAGCTTCAAAGCATTGAGAGTTCTTCCAGCAGGTCAAACCCTGTTTGTTTTCTTGTTCTAGAACTATTGGGCCATAATGACATAGGTGTGGCCAAGGTGTGCGACGTCTCAGAAGTCTCAAAGGAGTTGTGGTGGTTTGGTGTGGGTTCAGCAACTTAGTGGGATTTGAATTCCCATAGTCTCACTTGCTGGAGAAGGTTTGAGGAATTGTGACCAAAGGGCAAAATTACTGCTATTATGAGGATTGAGCCTGATCAATTCTTAGGCATCTAACTTTTTTTTTTTTTTTTTACTTCTGGAAGGAAAATATTCTTGGAAAAGAGACATGGCTGGTTCTTAGTTACTACTGGAAAAAGTATCGCATTGAGCCCCTGGATGAGAGCCACTATTCCAGTGGAAATAGTGAGGCTTAGGCCATGGCCTATAGTAAAATGCAGTAAAATGTGCATTTCGACTGCACTGCGGGATGGTTGTTCATACAGGGGTGAGGGGCTATACCTCAAGGGACATGGAGAAGGGAGAAGAATTATCAGGAGAAATTTAGAGCAGGAGGCTTTCTTTTGCTATTGCATGGTGTATTTTTTAAAATCCAATTTTAAATAAGCCAGCAAATGATATGGTCAATGTGCACTTATTGTAATGACTTTCAGGAAATAGCTCTTTTGATTAGCATTGTCTTGCCTTTCTCACAATGAGATTCATTAAATTGGGCTTTGCTGTACTGTGAAGGATCTGTATATGAGGGACACTTCGAGAAAGAGTTTTGTGAAGCCCACTGCATTAGCTGGGAGCAGAACTGAACATGTAGTTTATTGTTTTTCCATATCCCCCTCGAGAAGCCCCTTGAGAAAGAGTTACCTTAAAGTAAATACCTTAAAGAAGCTTTGTTCTCCTTGAAGAACTGATTTAGTTTTTCTTTATGGAAAAAATGTTATCCTTCATGTTCACCCAGAGCCCAGTTTGTTGTCAAAATTAGGAGTTTACGGCCTGCATATGAGCAGTTGACTTTCCCACCTGGTATCTCTACTATTCTCTAATTGAAGTTTCCCCCAGTCAACACTTTCCCTCTTTAACGGACATCTTGTCATTTTATGATGTGTCTTTCTAGTTATCTGCTACATCTATTTTATGGAATGAAGAGAGATATTGGCTGTGCTTGAGTGTGATGTCCAATTTCCTCATTCCAGGAAAGAATGTCAGAATCATTTATGAAAATGCGTGTAGTTCTCTGAGCTAAATAACTGTAAAGTCTTTGTATTAATCCCTTCACTCTGTTGTGAAGCTAAGAGTCTATTTGGAATAAGCTATCTTAATGCCAAGAAAAATGCCTTATAATATATGTCAGCTTCTTCTAGTGAGCTAATTTGGTGTGGGGAAGTTCTCGTGCTTGTTGAGAATGTCTAGTTTGCAAATACTTCTTGTAACTATAAGCTATCGAATGAAGTACTTGAAAGAGGCTTCATAGCTATGCCAGCTGCCCTCTATTTCCCGTAACTGCCTGGGATAAAGGACTCAGGGATTTCTGCAGAGCGAGTATGAAGGATGTATCCAGAAATATTTTCCTCGTTGCCATAATAACTTCTATCTCTTCTTCTGGTTCTTCTTTTCCTTCTCTTCCCTTTCTTTTCCTCCTTCTTTTCTCCTTCTTCTAATGTAGTTTGAATCTATTTATTTTATGTTTTGAATCTTAAATCCTGTGTATCAGTCAGTGTTCTCCTGAGATACAGAACCAATAGGTCATATATATAAATATATATGATTAATTTAAGGGATTGGCTCATGCAGTTGTGAACGCTGGCAAGTCTGAATTCCATAGGGCAGGCCGGCGAATGGAAATTGCAGTAAGGGTGACATTGAGGTCTTGTGTCAAAATTCCTTAGAATTTTGGAAACTCAGGGAGGAGTAGAGGGAGAATTCTTCAGGCAGAATTCCTTCTGATGCCTGGAACTTTCAGTTTTCCCTCTTAAATCTCCAATTGATTGGAGCCACGTTGACGAGTCGACTGGTGGTGGATGCCAATTCCCTCTGTGAAATATCACAGCAGCAACTAGGCCGGGCTTTCACCAACAACCAGACGTCATAACCTAGCCAAGGGGACAGGTAAAATTAACCCTCACATCCTGTATTAATGTTCTATTGCTGCTGTAACAAATGGCCACCAATATAGTGGCTTAAAACAACAGAAATTCACCTTACTAGTTCTATAGTTGGGATGTCTGAACTTGGTCTCGCTGGGCCAAGGTATCAGCCAGGCTGGTTCCTTCTGGAAGAGAGATTTCTTTTTTTTTTTTTTCTGCCTTTTCTGGCTTCTAGGAGCTGACAACATTCCTTAGTGTCTGGTCCCCTTGCTCTATCCTCAGAGCCAGCAGCATTGCATCCCTGAGACCAATCTTCTGTAGACTTATCTCCTCTGGCTCTCTCTGTCCCCTCTCTCCTTCCCCTGTAAGGATCCATATGATTACATGGGCCCACTCGATCACCCAGGGTAATTTTCCTGTTTTAAGACAGGTTGATCAGCAGACTTACCATCCCGGCAGCCTTGACTCCCTTTGCCATGGAATAACAGAGTATTCTGGAGGTTAGGATGTGACTATCTTTAGGGGGTCATTTTTCTACCCATCCCAAATCCTACATTAGGGCAAATGTAATTCAGAATTATGATTAATTGTTCCTATTTTTGTTCAACAGAACCAACCAGCCACCATGCTTCCTGATGGTTATCAGCTATCGGTGTGAGGAGTGGGAGGGCGAATGATTGGAAGTTGTTGGGAGCAAATGATGGACTTCACTCCTTCCTTCTCTCCAGACCCTGGTGAGTCTTTCAGCCCTGGGATGGGAAAGGGGTGGCATAGTGCAGGCTGAGGCCCGGCTTTCAGAGGAGCCTATCCCTGGGCTGGGGACTGAGCCTTGCAGCTGAAATGGTGGGGGAGGGAGTCAATTCGATGAAGAGGCACCAGGGAACCCAGACCATGGCCTCTGTGTCTCACACATGTTATTCGTCCAGAGCACCTGGGCTCCCTTCAAGAATATTTTCAGATGCTTAACCTCATGGAGAAAAACCATGGATGTAAAGGTAATTACTGCCATTCACTTTCTACAGTTGAAAGCAATGAGGAGAAAAGGAGGTAAGTGACTTGCCCAAATTTAGGCAGAATGGCTGGACAGCAATTAGAACCTAGATCTTAGAATTTTCTTTTCCTTTGGCTAGTCCAGGATTCCTAGAGATAAGCATGTTTCTAAGAACAATCAATTGCTGCAGCCCTTTGTATTAGACATAATAAAGAACTCTCCCTAGCCTAGATTAGATACGTTGATTCACATACTTTATCTCACAACTTCTCTACAATATATTGCACACTTCCTGTTAATGAAGTGTATATTGACTTTCATGGAAACAGCTATCTCCTCAAAAAGATGTTAAATTGCTGATATTGAAGCATTTCCTTCCTCAACAAGATATTAACAATAGCCAATCAAACTAAGTTTCTGCTCTCATTATAACTGAAAACTGGTTAACTCTGATCTGATATTTCCTCTTGGATGTTCCAAAGACATCCCAAGTTCAACATTTCCAAAGCAGAATTTACAAGCTCACCTCCCAAGCCCAGCCCTCTTCCCTTCTCCTCTTACATCAGTGAGGGACACCGCCTCCACCCAGTCATGTAAACTGGCATCGTGGGATTGTTTTTGATTCATCCCTCCCTCACACCATCACCTAACCCTACCAGAGTTATCTACTAAATATCTTCAAATTTCTCTAGATCCCTCTGTCTCCACCACTCACACAAAACTACCCTGTCTGCCTATCCTCTCTCACCTGGATTATGACTGTGCTTACATTTAGCATGGACACATGGACTCCCTAATACAGCTAGAGAAATATTTCTGAAAGAGAGACATGCTTTCTCTTCCCTCGACTTAAAATCCATTGTCATTAGCAAAAACAAAACAAAATCTTCCTTCATGATCTGGAAGCACTCACATGGTCTGTGCCCCTGTAATTCACCAGCTTCACCTCCAGCAGACACACCCTTCTTCTCACCAGCCCAAATTAAGTGGATTTCTCCCGCTTGCCTTGCTCCCTCCTTCCCTCCACAGGCACTTACTTCCCTTTGCAGGAACTGCTCCTCATGCTGGGAAATTTGTCCTCATTTCCTCAGCCAGTTCACTCTACCAGTTGTCACTTCATCAGGAACAACTTTCTTGATGTCCCTGAGTAGATCAAGTTCCTTATTACATATTCTCACAGTGATATATGCATTCCTTTATTTCATTGTGCCTCCCACAATTGAATTTTTAAAATCAATTTTGTAATTTCCATACAATAAAATGTACCCATCTTAGTGTACAGTTAGCTGAGTTTCGACAAATGTATGCACCCACAGAACTGCCATCACAATCGAGATATGGAACATTTCCTTCACTCCATCCATTTTCCTTGTGCCCATTTGCTGTCTCTTCTATCCCCTGCCCCTATCAGGAAATCACTGATCTATGTAACTATAGATTAGTTTTTATCTTTTTTTGAATTTCATATAAATGAAAATTATACAACACTTACTCTTTTGTGTCTGGCTCCTTTAGCCTAACACGATGTTTTTGAAGATCATACATTTTGTTATGTGTATCAGTAGTTCATCACTTTATATAGCTGAGTAGTATTCCATTGTATAGATGCATGAATATTCCACACCCTATCAATTCACCTGCTCTGGGCATATGGGTCATTTCCAGTTTGGGGTTTATGTGAATAATTAAGGTTGCTAACAACATTTGTGTACAGTCTTTGTGTGAGCAAAGGTTTTGTTTATTTATTTATTTATTTTTGAGAATACTTAGGAGTGAAATTTAACTTTCAAAAGAAACTGGAAAATGTTTCCCATAGTAGGTCTACCATTGACATTCCCACCAGCCATGTGTGATAAATCTGGTTGATCCACATCACCAATGATACCAGGTATTGTCAGTATTTTTAAAGATTTAGCCATTCTAATGGATGTGTAATGGTGTCTTGGGATTTGGTCTTCATACACCTGATGATTAGTGGAATGAAGTATTTTTAAAGTTTATTGGCCATTTGTAGTTTTCTTTGGTGAGTTTCTGTCACAAACTGCCTATTTTAAAAATGGCCTTGCCTTATTATTAAATCTAATTTTTCCACTTATGTTCTGGAAACAAGTCCTTTGTCAGACATATATATTGCAAATATTGTGCCCCACTCAGTGGCTTGCCTATTCATTTTCTTCATGGGTCTTTCAAAGAGAAAAAGGACTTAATTTTGAAGAAGTTCAATTCATCAAGGTTTCCTTCATAGTTAACTTTTTCTTTGTTCTCCTTAATGAAGCTTTGCCTATTCTAAGTTTGTTAAGATTTGTTTGCAAAGTATTTCAGTTTTCCGTATTATCTTTTTCATGTTTATTAAGTGCATCTTTACATATTTTGTATTTTTGAGTAGTGTTTTTATTTTATCTTACTTTGGGCTGGTGAGAAGAAGGGCGTGCCTGCTGGAGGTGAGGCTGGTGAGTTACAGGGGCACAGACCATGTGAGTGCTTCCAGATTATGAAGGAAGATTTTGTTTCGTTTTTGCTAATGACAATGGATTTTAAGCAGAGGGAAGAGAAAGCGTGTCTCTTTTTCAGAAATATTGCTCTAGCTGTAGAAGGGGGTCCATGTATCATTGATAGATGTAAAATAGATGCTATAGTGTCTTCTGGGAATTTTATAGATTTAGCTTTTGGATTTCAGACTATGATCTATTTTGAGGTGTGTGTGTGTGCGTGCGTGTGTGTGATATGAAGTAACAAATGAGGTTACTTCATATTTGTATACTTCATATTTGTACTTCATATTTTTGTACCGTATTGATATCCATTTGTTCTAGCACCATCTGTTGTCGCCTACATTTCATTGACACCTTTGTCAAAGATCCAACGGCCATCTCTGGGTGGGTTGTTTGTGGACACACTCACTGATGAATGCATCTATACTTACACCAACACCACTCTATTCTGATGGTTATTGCTTCAAGCTGTGTCATTCCTCTAAATGTCTTCTTCCTTTTCACCATTGTCATTGGCTCTTCTCGATTGTTTGCATTTCCAAGAGCCTGCTATGGCACTGTGGGGATGCCACGGTCTCTGTGATTATTGTGATTAGTTTGAAGTGAATGGACAACTTAATAATGCTGACTTTTCCAAACCATGAACATGATGTATAACTTATGGTATATAGCAAAGTATTTCAGTTTTCCGTATTATCTTTTTCATGTTTATTAAGTGCATCTTTACATATTTTGTGTTTTTGAATAGTGTTTTAATTTTATCTTATGAGCGTTTATTGCAGGAATACAGGTATACAATTGCTTTTTCAATCTTGATAATATATCCAGTGTGTGCTTGATCATATATCCAGTGACCATTATTTCTAGTAAATTTTTATTGATTTTAATCCATATCTTATCATGCCACCCACAATTTCAAATAGAAGTATTGAGGGTATAAATCTCTGCTTTGTTCCTGATCTTAGAAAGGAAGTATTCAGTCTTTCATCACTAAGTATGATGCTACCTATAGATACTCATAGATATCTTTTGTGGAAGGAAGCTCCCTTCTGTTCCTTGTGTCCAGAAAGTTTTTATCATAGAAGTGAATCAAATTTTGTCAAATGCTTTTCATGCTTCTGTTGGGATGGTCATATGGGTTTCCTTCCCCCTTTCTTTCTCTGTTAATATGGTGAATTAAATTGATGGACCATATAGATAGTTCCTCTGAACTTAGGGTCCTGAGGAAAATAGCTTGACTATTGCTGCTCTGCATGCAAAGTGATGTCTTCAATTTGACCTAAATTATATTAAAGTATCTTGTATCATGAAGCAGTTGCATTTTAGGGTTTCAGAACATTCAAAATAGTTGGGATTGCAACCCAGCTCTACCACGCACTAGCTAAGTGATCACAGGCAAATTATTAAAACTTTCTGAGCTCCCATTTTCACATCTGTGAAAATGGAAGATAATAGTACCTGTCTTATATGATTTTGGGGGGAGACTCAAATATTTGTATTTGTATAGCACCTAGAAAAATATATGGCATGTAAAAGTTAGCATTTATTGAGTGCTCTCTATGGCCCAGACTTTGTTCTAGGCATTGTTTGTATATTTCTCCATTTATAAATATTGGCTATAATATTTTAGGAATTATTATTTGCCTGTTTCACAGATAAGGAACAAGGCACAGAGACATCACTTAACTTCCCCAAGGTCATGGCAAGTGGCAGGAGAGGGAATATACCCAGAGAAAGTGGCTGCAGGGCCACAGCACGAAGTCTCTCCATACTACACTACACGCTACATATGGTATTGCTTTCCAAACTGTAAATGACATTTGCTACTACTAGGCACCTTGCTATTATGCACAATGCAAATGTTGGGTATTTTATACCGCTTCATTGTGGGGGTAGGTTCAGAGTGGTAGGGGAATATTTTTGCCAGAATGCTGCAAGTTATACTTTAGGTGCTAAAAAGGCCAATATTCTTTCAGACATCAAAATGATACTCTACTTATTTTTTTGGAGCATGGCAGTCTACGAAAGGAGGGATATCCGTTGTTTTATTTCTGAAGCTTGATCAACGCAGGAATTTGTGACATATTTTTACAGGGTCCCTGCCCATTCAGCTGTCTGCAAAATCTGAAGACTTCCTTTGTGTTCAGAGACATGTATTTAATTTTTAAAAATTGCTTGGATTTATTTTTTGTTAAAAAATATATATGTATAAACTTAGAGAACTAATGATCATTTTGCATATGAGCATTTAGAGAATATGACCTTTGAAGTATGTTTGAAAGAAATTTCACTGCTGAAGCAAAAAACAAATGTACCTTCCAATCAATTTGAAACAATTGTCCCTTATTTTGTGTTACAGACATCCTCTGACTTCTTTTATGTGATGAATCTTCCCACCTGTGCATGCAGAGGGTGAAGCTTTTCCAGATATTTGAAATGAAAACAACTTTGGGGAAGGGCCAGTTTCTCATTTTTTCAGACTTCTACAGTCAGCAGAGCACTGTTGCATAATTTTCTTTTGTGTAAGAATCAGTATTTCCATTTCTGTTTGGGTTTCTTTCAACTTCTCATCATTTTCTTTCCTTGAAAGTTGTTATTAAAGTTTATCTGTGTGTGTGTGAGCATGCATGTACACACGTGTCTTAGACAAATATTTCTTTGTTTTCAGAGGTTTTTTTTGCCACTGAATATTTTGCTTTATCATTATCCAATTTATCTGAATTATCAACTGCTAAATTAAGTTCCTTTCAGGGGAGTTATCTTAAAGATAGTATTTTTTTCAATTATTCTTCGCATCCCGTTCAGTTTTTTTCTTAAAGGAAAATGTTTTTCATGCCAAAAGGGTTGGTTATAGTGATTTATACTTTTCTTGTTAATATAGGAATCATTTTGGCATGAATAAACAAAGATGAAAAATGATCAGCTAATGGAATGCCAGCCAATCATTAAACCCTTAACTCATATTTTACAACTGATTTCATACAATTCCTCCTTCTATGTTCTCTCAGGTAGAGAGGCTGATAAGGACTTATGCCTTGAAAACATGAGGGAATAACAGAAAATGAGAAAAAAGAATAAAACTGAGTCATCCGCTGACAATGCACGGCAGGGACCTTATCTTATCTTCGCATTTTTAGAACTTAGTCCAGTGTTTAGCAGATAGTAGTTATTCAATAGACGTTTGTTAAATGAATGACAACATAGCCATCTGTACCATAACGATCAGGTCCCAATGAAGTCTCAGAGGCAAGAAACTGTGTTTGGAGTCAGTTCTTACCCCAACTCCGCCACTAACCAGCTCTGGGAAATTGGACAAAGCTCTTAACCTCTCTGAGCCTCAATTTCTTTGTCAAGAAAATAACGTATATTTTATTAGATTATCTCTATGATCTAGAGCTGTAACATTCCATTGATCTCTGATTGTAATATATGTACTGGAGTTAGGTGAGTTAATCAGAATCTTCATCAACTCTAGATCATGGAAATACACTGAACTCATTGTTTGGAAAAATGTTTTCGATAATGTGCCAAAACTGGGTGAAAGAATAAGCGAGTGGTTTCAATCTTTAATCATGATTTTCATTGTTGTGGGATAGTGTAGGCTGATCTTTAACGAAGCTAATATTGTAGAGGGCCTAGTGCTTTGTCTTAAATCCTGTTCTACAGCAGTTTCAAACCTTGTTTTACTACATAGAGATATCCCCTGGGAATATAAACTTGTAAGTAATATTTAGGAGAAGAGAATAGATAAGAAATTCAGGAAAAGAGTAAATTCAATGATATCTGTCTTTGTTGACCTTTCATTGTTATATAATTAAAATAGGAGCTATGTGTTAGCACATGAATATTAGAGAAATGATGACTGTGAGATAAAATGAATGATGTGGTTATTTTAAAGAAGTTTTCTTAATTCACAACTTTTGTTTATTTATTTTTAAAAAATGTTTTTATTGACAAAAAACAACATACAAAGATGAGCATTCTTAACATATGAACATTCCATACTTCGTGTACAATCAAGGGCCCACAATATCATTACATAGTTGTATATTCATCACCATGATCATTTCTTAGAACAGTTGCATCACTCCAGAAAAAGAAATAAAAAGAAAAATGAAAAAACTGATACATACCATATCCCTTACCCCTCCCTCTCATTTACCACTAGTATTTCCATCTACCCAATATATTTTAACCTTTGTTCCCCCTACTTTTTTTCCTATACCCCTTACCACTCCCTTTCATTGATTACTAGAATTTCAATTTACTCAATTTATTTCAACATTTGTTCCCCCTACTATTTATTTATTTATTTTTTATCCATGTTTTTTACTCATCTGTCTGTACTGTAGATAAAAGGAGCATCAGACACAAGGTTTTCACAATCACATAACCACATTGTGAAAGCTGTATCATTATACAATCATCTTCAAGAAACATGGCTACTGGAACACAGCTCTACAGTTTCCGGCACTTCCCTCTAGCTTCTCTAATACACCTTAAACTGAAAAGGGGATATCTGTATAATGCATAAGAATAACCTCCAGGATAACCTCTCGACTCTGTTTGAAATTTCTAAGCCAATGACACTTTATTTTGTCTCCTTTAAATTCATAACTTTTAAAAATATTTTGAGTAATGACAACTCCTAGAACCCATCTTTAACTGGACACCTGTAGATACACATAAGAAAGAGTTGATAGAATATTAAAGAACATCACTGCCAACCTGTCCTTGGGGTTCCCGAGAAGGAGGAGAAAACGCTCAAGGCCAAGACAGCAATTACAGGGGAATGAGGTGGACCTAGTGTGCCCTGGATGATGGTGGCAGCCAGAGAAACTCGAAGAGTTTAAATCAAAGCTGAAATGCATCATCATTATTCCTAGAAGGACAAAATAACAGGAAAAAATTGCTGCTTTAAGAAACCAGCATTTCTAAGTTCATAGTAAAATGTGAAGTGATTGGTAGCTGTTAAAATAATTATCTACAAAATTTATTTCCTTAATTATATATACATTAAAATGCAGATCATTGTTGAATTTTTTGATGACATAAATCTATATCCTGGAGCTCACATTGAACGACTCTAGGTGCCTAGCCAACATGTAGTCACTGTGTGTTCTCCCAGTTACAGTGTTGAGGGGCCTTTCTTGTCTTAGTACATGAGTAAACCCCAAGAAGGAATCAGAAGTCAGGACGTGCCCTACATAGAACCAGACAGTTGACCAGACAGTTGGCTAGTCATGTGGTAGGAATGTGATTGGATGAGATGGGTTTTGATGAGCTCAAATGCTAGGCCTGTACTTGAGGAGGCCTACTTCATAATTCATGAGCAGTGTCACAGATTCTCTCTGTTCTCCTTCTTGAGCACGTTGCATTTTCTTTGATTCATTTACTATGGATGTCTTTGGGCCACAATATAAGGTCTTCATTCCTGGTAATTTCTCTTTTGTCTTCTCTCTTTTATTTATTTATTTATTTATTTATTTATTTATTTATTTATTTATTTATTTCTACATGGGCAGGCACCAGGAATCAAACCCGGGTCCTCTGGCATGGCAGGCAAGCATTCTTGCCTGCTGAGCCACCATGGCCCGCCTTTGTCTTCTCTCTTATCTACACATGGCACTCTATGTTGTTCAAATCAAAATGATCATAATCCCTTAGTCTTTCTTGGCAGCCTTCTTCATTCCAAGATCTCCAATCTTGCTGAATGTTTTTCTAATTCCCTTAATATCTGAAATATGTAAGCTTGAGTTTATATTTGAGTTTTCCCAGCCTCCTTACCATCAAGAATTTTTCATTTATTCACCCATTGTTTATTAAACATCTACACTGTCAGTCATTTGGGCTTTTCTTGTAGTGCCCTGAGCTTACCTCTTTTACTGTGTCTATCATATTTTCCTTCTACAGTAGACTTTTCAGGGCAGTAACAATGATGGGTTCACCATTGTAATGTAGTAGCCTACAAGTTCATACTAGGTACTTATTTTTATTTTCCTCTCTGAATTCAATTCAGTACTATGATAAACACGTTTAAAGCTTAAGTTCTCATGGTGTCTTTTATTAATTTACTTAATTTTATTTTTGTTTACTCATTTATTTATTTTCATAATGAAAACTTAAACCATGTAGTAAATAATACTACACTTTAGGAAATAATAGTAAATGGTGATCAACACAGGTTATCTTCTACCAAGACTTGTTAAATCTTGAAAGCTTTGCTATTTTTCCTGCAGATTTTGAACTATATTATTATAATACCTATGGTTTACTTTAAAGGAAAAAAACATTACAGAGGTAAGTAAAGGGGTTGAGTGCCCTCACCATTCCCATTTCTCTACCTTACTTCCTCAAAGAAGGGAATATCTGAGTTTATTATTTCCATGTAGGTTTTAAGACTTCTAGTACATATATATATATTTATAAACAATACCTAGTACTGTCTTGATATTTGTGAATGTATGAGAATGGTGTGATATTCTCTGTATAAACCTGCAACCTGATTTTCTCAATCAGTGCTATGGTTTTGAAACTAGTCCATGTTGATGGATGTAGTTCTAGCTAGCTCATTCACTTTAATTGCAGAATAGCATTCCATTGTGTGAACAAACACACGCTGTATTAATCAGTGTCTCTGGTGATGGACATTTAGAATGTCTCCAATATTTTTGCTATTACAAACAATAGGGCAATTAACATTCTTGAACATGCTCCCGTTTGCACATATGTAAGTATAATTGCTGGGTTAAAAGGTTATGTGCATTTTTAATTCTATTCATTTACTGAAAAATTGTTAGAGTTTTTATTTCAACTGATCTTACAATTTTTGTCTTTTGATGGTCAAGGCATATCCGATTTTATTTTTTTGGTTTCATCTCTGCCGTCTTATATTGGGCTTTCTATTTATCCTATGAGTCATTTTCTTACTTTTCCTGGTCTTTCATCTAATCATTATCTTCTCTCTATTGATTTGTAAATTATATGTGCATTTTACTTCTTTTCTTCTAGTAGTTATGCTTAAAATTGCAAATGCATGCTTGAAATAACAAAGTCTAAAGTTTGTCAACAGCTCTATTATCTTCTGACACAATGCAATGATCTTATAACATGGAAACTCTGATCCTCCATTCATGTCTTTTACATTATTTTTCCCCACTGTTTTGGTTCCCAACTTGTTTTGTATCCATACCAAAGAGTGATTAATTAGAGTTAGGCACATGTTTAAAAATCTTTTTCTCACCATATCTTTTTGAATATCAGTCCTATCTTCTGGTTTGAGCTTTCTTCTTCTTGCATATATATTCTAAGGAAGGACTTTCAATGGAGACCTATTAGTAGTAATATATTTTAGGGTTTTCTTTGTCTAAGAATGTCTTCCTTAGCCCCTATTCTTTTTTTTTCTTGCTAGAGAATTTGTAGGTTTACAGCAAAATAATGTGTAAAATAAAGAGTTCTTATATACTGCCATATGATTAACACCTTGTATTAATGTAGTACATTAGCTATAATTCATGAAAGAACATTTTTATAATTGTACAATTAACTATATCCATAGTCTACTCTAGGGGTTACTGTGCTGTACAACCCTATGGATATATACATTTTTCATTTTATTGTAGTAACATACAAACAATTTAAAACTTCCCCTTTTAACCACATTCAAATATGCATTATCAGTACTGTTAATTACATTCACAACTTGTGCCGTCATCATCACCATCCATTATCAACAGTTTTCCATCATTCCATCATCCCAAATAGAAACTGTAAAATTTAAGCATTAACGCTCCATTCCCTACCCTCACCCCAACCCCTGGTGATTGATATTTGAATTTCTGATCCTGTGAATTTGCTTGTTCTAATTATTTCATATCAGTGAGATCATGTAGTATTGTCCTTTTGTGTCTCGCTTATTTCACTAAATATAATGTCTTCAAGGTTCATCTGTGTTGTCACACGTATCAGAACTTCATTCCTTTTTGCCGCTGAATAACATTCCATTATATGTATATACTACATTTGCTTATCCATTCATTGGTTGATGGATATTTGGGTTGCTTCCATCTTTTGGCAATTGTGCATATTGCCACTATGAACATTAGTGTACAATTATCTGTTCAATTTTCTGCTTCTTGTTCTTTTGAATATATACATAGAAGTAGGATTGCTGGTCATATGGTAATTCTATATTAACTTTCTGAGGAACTGCCAGCTGTCTTCCACAGTGCTTCACTATGTTGCATCCCACCAACAATGAATGACTGTTCAACTATCTGCATCCTCTCTAATATGTGTAATTTTACCTTTTATAATAGTAACCGTTCTATAGGTATCTTTTTGTTGTTGAGTTGTAGGATTTCTGTATACATTTTGCATATTAAGCCCTTATCAGATATATGGTATCCAAATATTTTCTCCCATTCTATAGATTGTCTTTTTACTTTCGTGATAAAGTCCTTTGTTACACAAAAGTTTTTAATTTTGTTGCTTGTGCTTTGGGTGTAAAGTACAAAGAAACCATTGCCTGACACAAGATCCTGAAAATGCTTCCCTATTTGTTCTTCAATGAGTTTTATAGTTCTCTATAAGTCTTTGATCCATATTTATTTGATTTTTATATATGGTATGAGGTGATGGCCCACCTTCATTATTTGCATATAGACATCCAGTTTTTCAACCACTATTTGTTGTAGAGACTATTCTTTCCCAATTGAATGGGCTTGGCTCCTTTGTCAAAAGTCAGTTGGACTTAAATTTGAGGGTTTCTTTCTGAACTACCAATTCAATTACATTGGTTTATACACTACAGAGGGCTGGTACTATACTGTTTTTGTTACAATGGTGTTTTGGTTTGCTAATGCTGCCAAAATGCAATATATATGAAATGAAATATATCTGCTTTTACAAAGGGGATTTATTACTCTACAAGTATATTGTTCTAAAGCAATGAATATGTACGAATTAAGGCATCAACAAGAGGATACTTCACTCAAGAAAGGCTAATCATATCTGGGGTTTCTCTATTACATGGTAAGTCACATGTTGATGTCTGCTGTCCTCTCCCAGCTTCTGGTTCTAAATGACTCTCACAGCTCCTGCAGCCCTTCTGGCATCTCCTGGGGAAATTTCTTTCTGCATCTCCAAATGTCCATGTCTGGACATCTGCTTTCTGTATCAGATCTGAGCTCTTTCTCTCTCCATGAGCTCTTTTAAGGACTCCAGTAAACTACTTCAAGACCCACTTTGAATGAACAGGGTCACAACTCCATGGAAATAATTTAATCAAAAAATCACACCCACAATTGCATGGGTAATATCTCCACGGAAACAACCTAATCAAAAGATCCCACGAGGGTTGCAAGGGTAGTTCAATGGTAGAAATCTTGCCTGCCATGAAGGAGACCCAGGTTTGATTCCTGGCCCATGCACTACCCCTGCCAAAAAAATTCAACAAATGGTGCTGCAATAACAAAATACATGGAAAAAGAATGAAATGTGTCCCCTCACAGCTTACAAAAAAAAAAAAAAAGATCTCATCCACAATAAGTCAGCACCCATAGACTAGGTTAGGGTTAAAAGAACAAGGCTTTTCTGGAGTACATAACAGTTTTAAACCAGCCCGAATGGCTCTGTAATACATTTTGAGATCAGGAAATATGAGTCCTCAAACTTCAATCTTCTTTTTCAAGATGGCTTCAGCTTTTCAGGGCTTCTTACTCTTCCATATAAACTTGGTTTCACTGTTTTTTCTGCTTTATTGTTGAGAAGTCAGGGTTAGTTTAATTGTCATTTCTTTGTAAATTGTCTCTCTTTTATCTTTGTCTGCTTTTAAAATACTTATTTTATCATTGATATTTATCAGTTTCTCAATGTATCTAGGCATGGGTTTTCTAAGATTCTTGGGCTTTTTGAATATGAGAATTGGGTTCCTTTAACAGTTTTGGAAAATTTTCAGCCATCATCTCTTCATATTTGCTTTGCATTATTCATTCTCCCTTCTTCTTCAAAATTCCAAGCAGGTAAATGTTTGAAACTCTCACATTATCTTCTCCATCTCTTAAACTCTTCTCTCTTTTTGTCTCTGTACTCCAGTCTGGAATGTTTTGTCGGTTTTATTTTCCAGATCACAAAATTCTGCTTTCAGTGGAGTATAAGCATCTATTAAATCTAGTTATTGAGTTTCTAATTTTACTTAGACTATTATTTATTTCTAGAAGTTCTTTTTTTTTCAGTCTTCTTGGAAACTAAAATTAACTTTTGGTCTTTGCTCATACCTTAAATTCCTTATTTTACTTAATTAAGCATCTTAAGTTTTCTTATTTTATGTTTATGCATTTTAACTCCAAATTTTAGAGCCATCATGTGTCTGAGCCTGCTGTCTTTTGGTTTTTTTTGGCTCTTGCTGACTTATTTCTTAAACCTGCTTTGTGATGCTTCAGTGTGAGTTTGCATTCTTAAATTTGTGTAAATTTAAGACATATTCCTTAAGAGAGAATGTGCATTTACTCCTGCCAGTTATCTAGGCTCTACCAACTTAGGATTACTTTCTACATTTTTAAAATTTGAGGTTATTCAGGCCACCCAGTTAAGTCTACATACTTGTATGAGAACCAGCTTGTACTTACAAAGTTGTCAGAGAAAGTGTTTTCTCTCTCTATTTCAATGCCACCTTATCTTTAGGTATTTTTAAGAGTTTCTGGGGGTAAGAGTAGAATGCATACTATTTGTGGTCTGGAAATGTAGTTTTCTAGGGTTCTGATTTTATATAGGTGGTCTTCTTTGATTAGAATCCACCTCTGAATTTTTAGAATCCACTTCTATAATTTTTCCCCTGTTTCTTGCACTCCAAGAGTCACCATGTTTTACAAGTACATCACAGTGAATCCAGCATCTAAGGCCCATATTTCCTTGGAGCTCCACTCTTAAATTTATTTTAAAAAATTTCTGCATCAGAGGTATATTCTTGTTATCTCATTGATTAAATCAGGTTATATAATTTGAAAGTATTTTAGACAGCATTGTTTCATTTCAGTGGAAGAATACTATAAAAATGAGAATCTCGTATTTGTTTTATGTCTTTATTTCTCTTATCTGCATTCTAGATAATTTCCTTATATTTATTTTTCAGTTAATTAATGCTATTTTCAACAGTGTCTAATTCACTCCATCATACTTTCTCTGAGTTTTTAATTTTAATGATTATATATTTAGTGTTTGGAAGTTCCTTTTGGTTCATTTTCAACTTATCTAGAATTTTTGTGTATGTCTTACTCTTTCATCATGTTTAAATTCCTTCATATTGTTTTTTTCTGCTTGTTATGTTGGATTGTCTCCTTATATCTTTGCAATTTCTGATTTTGAACTCATCTGCTGAAGAAATGTAAGTGGCTCCTTCCAGGAATTTTTTTTCCACTTACTTATTTGTGTCATATCTTTTAAGAGTATCACTGGACCACATTTATGTTAATTTCTTGCTTTGGGATTCCTCATCATGCAAGTGTTATAAATTCCAATCACCAATTCAAATGAGGTGTAGGTCCTTAGTTATAAAACATTCTCAATTCCAATATCTTATCTGCCCTCATCTGCAGGAGGTCTTTTGTTCCAGTGTAGGCATTAAATCTTTAAAAAAAAAAACAGATATATATATACCTGAACCCAGGTCTGTGGCATGGCAGGCAAGAACTCTGTCTGCTGAGCCACTGGGCCCACCCTAAAAAAATATTTTTATTGAGAAATCTTCACCCACATATATTTCATATATGGTGTATAATCAGTGGCTCATAATATCATAACATAGTTGTGTACTTATCCCCATGATCATTTTTTTAGAACATTTGAATCACTCCAGAAAAAGAAATGAAAAGAAAAAAGAAAAAACTCATACATACTGTGGTAGTCAGATTCACTTGTCAACTTGGCCAGGTGAACATGCCTAGTTCTGTTGCTGTGGACATGAGCCAATGGTATGTGAACCTCATCTGTTGCTCATTACATCTGCAGTTGGCTAAGAGGCATGCCTGCTGTAATGAATGATGTTTGATTTAATTGGCTGGTGCTTAAATGAGAGAGTTCAATGTAGCACAGCCAAAGCAGCTTGGCATACCTCATCTCAGCACTCACAGCTCAGTCTAGGCCTTTGGAGATGCAGAAAGGAATCACCCCGGGGAAAGTTGTTGGAGCCCAGAGGCCTGGAGAGAAGGCCAGCAGAGACCATCCTGTGCCTTTCCACCTAAGAAAGAACCTCAGTGGAAAGTTAACTGCGTTTCCTCTGAAGAACTAACAAAATAAATCCCCTTTTATTAAAAGCCAATCCGTCTCTGGTTTGTTGCATTCTGGCAGCTAGTAAACTAGAACACATACCATACCATACACCTTACCCCAACCTCTCATTCATCACTAGTATTTCCATCTATCTAATTTATTTTTCCCTTTGTCCCCACTATTACTTATTCATTTTTTTACCCATATATTTTTACTCATCTGTCCATACCCCAGATAAAAGGAACATCAGATACAATGGTTTCACAATCACACAGTCACATTGTAAACATTATATCTTCATACAATCATATTCAAGAATCAAGGCTACTGGAATACAGTTCAACAGTTTTAGGTACTTCCCTCCAGCCACTCCAATATACCATAAACCAAAAAGGAATATCTATATAATGCATAAGAATAACCTCCAGGATAACCTCTTAACTGATCTCTCATTCAAACAGCGATCTCAGTCACTGGAACTTTTTTTCATCTCCATTCTCTCTCCCCACTTTTGGTTAAGAAGGCTTTCTCAATGTCTTGATACTGGGTCCCAGCTCATCCTGGGATTTCTGTCCCATGTTCCCAGGGAGATTTACACCCTGGGAGTCATGTCACCAATATGGGCATTAAATCTTAAGCCCCGATCTTCCTCAATGCCAAGAATGAACACCTGAGCCGTATCCACTGCTGATCCTTCAGCTCATGTATTTTCCTCTATATTTTTGTGTTTCCTTATTTTTGGTACCTAGATGTTTATTTATTTGTTATCTTTATTATTCCACTTTGCACTTAAAAGTATTTTATCTGACATTTCTAGGTGCTTTATGTGGAAGTCATTTTAGGTTATCTTAATCATCCATATTACAAGAAATAGAAAAGCTTTATTAACTTAATTTTATGATTTGTTTGCTTTGATTTGGTGAGGATCATGTTAATCTTCTTTGTATTTTCAGTTTTTGTATAGTGCTAGTGAAGTGGGTTCTCCTCATGAGAGCTTGAGTATTTCACAAAAATTCCTTTCTGTTGTGACAGATTTCTGAGTGGCAGTCTTTAAGACCGAGTTGTTGACTACTTGCTGATATTGCTTAGTAGTTTGAATTTTTCAGACACTTAGAAGGAAGAACTTCAGGGGTGTAGTGTCCAAATGGAACTACTTGGCTAAGATTATGTTGATTTGATACTTTTATGTCGGTTTTCACATTATCCATTTTTAGTGATTCTTTAGGAAAATATGTTTTGGATATATGGGCATAATTCTTAGAGATAATTCTGGATTCCATTTTGATAATATATGAATTAAATTTAATATTATATATTTAATATTATGAACTAATAATGTTATATATTTTCTAGCTTGAAATCATAATATTTCAAATATAGTCAAACACTTTCTCTGCTGGAAGAAAAAAACATTCAGTGATTAGAGTTGGTTTGCCCATTTGCAGAGATAATACAGATCCTAGAAAAAATGCTGCATTAATTTGCTAAGTGCTCGAATGCAAGATACCTGAAATGGGTTGGCTTTTACAAAGGGAATTTATTACGTTAAAAGTTTACAGTTCTAAGGCCATAAAAATGTCCAAACTAAGACATTTAGAGAAAGATACCTTGACTCAAGAAAGGCAGATGACATCCAGAACACTTCTGTAAGCTAGGAAGGCATGTGGCTGGCATATGCTGGTCCTTTGGATTCTGGTTTCAAACAGCTTCCTTGGGGGCATTTCTTTTCTACATCTCCGGACACCTCTGTCTGTGTCAGCTCTGAGCCTTTTCCAAAATGGCTTCTCCTTAAATGACTCCAGTAAGTGGACTAAGACCCACCTTGAATGGGCAGAGACACATCTCCATGGAATTTACCTACTCAGAAGGCCCCACCCACAATTGGTAGGCCATATCTCCATGGATACAATTTACTCAAAAAGATCCTACCCAAATAATACATCTGTCCCCAAAAGATTGCATTAGGATACGGAACTTGGCTTTTCTTGGCTATATAACAGTTGAGAACAAGTACATATGCTTTCTAACCCCTGTCACCTGACATATTCCTAATATCATATCATTTGCTTCAACACTTAGAAGTATCAAAAATTGCTGTGAAGATATGTTTTTTATGTGTGCGTGGTCAGGGGTTGGTGTTAAAGACTTGTGTCATAGTTTCTTTCTACAATGACAGTATTACTTTGGTGTTGACCATATGATGAGGAGTTCAGGTTCTTCTGAGATACTTTTGGAAACACTGTTGTGCATTGTATAGAGACCTTTTGATAAAAAAGAACAGAAAGAAAGAAATGGTTGAGCATTCCTAGAATCTTGGGAAAGAACAGGTACAGCTGTCCAGTATCACTCCACTGGGAGATAAAAACATGTAGCATAAGGTGTGATCCTATCTGACTTTGAATGTCAGACAGGTGACCTTGAACTTTATCCAAGAGGTTATGAGGAGATTCTGAAGCTGTCTGACTGGAAAATAATAGATTAAATCAGATTTTTGTGTCACATAAATAAGAAGGATATTGATTCTGGGAAAGCTTGATGGTAGGGAGATAAGCTAGGATGGAATGATTTAAAATGAAGTAGGGGATATCAGTAAAAAGAGAAAGAAAGAGGTATCAAATTTTCAAGTGAGAACAATAAATACTGAATGCATATCACCTAAGAAAGAAAGAATGAGCAAAAATTACTCATGATTTGGAGTTTCAATGTTTGAAGCTTAGTCTCTGAGCAAAAAATAAAGCAGAACCTAGATATGCAATAACAGATACTTGAATAAACTTACTGTTCTTTAGGGGCCTAAGAGTTAGTTGAACTTGAACTTCAAGGTATGAGATGCTTGGAAAAATACTGCTGCAAGGAAGAGAACTGGTCCTGGTTTTATGGAAAGTAGTTAGGAGCTATGCAGGGAACCCTCTCGATTATAATTTTTTTTTTTGTAAATTTTTGGATCAGGTTTGTCCTGCAGGTTTTAGAATAGATGCTTTTATTAGTATTTGTACTTTTTTTCTGTGGTTGAGTACACTCCTTTAGAAAAGCCTTATTAGAAATATAGCCTATTCTTGGCTGGTGTATTAGAGAGGGTCTGGCTCTTAATGAAGGGCAATGGGACCCCTCTCTTATGTGGTAGTAAGGCCAACAGAGGGAGGCAGTGTTAGAGACAGCAGTGGCTGGTGAACTGACCTGGGACTTCATAAATGACTTTGGCAGGTGGCTGGTCAAAGTTCTTAGTTTTGAGCGACAGAAGTAAATTCTGCTTGGTTCAAGGAATTGATTTAAAAGATATTGAATAGCTCACAAATTTTCTAGAAGAGCCAGAGAAGTAGTCAGGTAGGTAATGAAGCCAAGAATAAGGACTTAAATCATGCCAGATACCTTCTCCAGACCCTCTGCCAGCACTGGACCCTGAGGCTGGAACCGCAGTCCTTGCTGTCTCGGGCAGCTGCTCAGGCACCTTTCTCCACTGAGGATGCAGAATAGCCCCTGCTGCTTTCAGTCAACATTTTTCTGATTCCAAATCAAGGGCCGATCATTCTAATTTGCATGTCTATGCTATACACCGATATCCTACTACAAGGAAGATCAGGAGTATGAGTTCTCCATTTCTTAACAAAGTACCAAAGACTGGTTAGTTTTAAACAGCAGAAAGTTATTGTCCCACAATTATAGGGGCCACATGCCTGAACGAAGGTGTTGGCAAGACATGCTTCCTCTTATAGGTGAGAATCTATTCCATGAGTCTTCTAACTTCTGGTGCTTGCCAGCAATCCTTGGCATTCCTTGTTGATGGCAGCATAACCCAATTTCTGCCTCCTCACTCACATGGCCATCTTCTCTGTGTGTGTCTGTGCCTGTGACTTCTCCCCTTCTTGTAAGGACACCAGTCATATTGGATTAAGGCCTCAAACTATGGCAGTATGACCTTATTTAACTTGTCTAATTCCATCTCTACTGACCTTATTTCCAAATAGGCTCCCATTCTTAGGTCCTGGGGATCAGGACTTCAATATATCTTTTCTTGGGGGATGGAGTGTAGGGGTGGGAACAATTCAGTCCCTAACAGGGAACATTAAGCACATGAAGCATTTGCAGTCTTCCTGACTCTGTTGGAGGATTCCACAGACAAAGGAATGAGGGAAGAAAAAGAAATAACAAGTGTCCACTACAGTTTTAGAGGCAGAAGCACGTCAGGAAGGCCAGGACATTGGGAAGAAGAACCCAAGGGGCTGGCTATTCTGGGAAATACAGAAATAAGGGTCATGGTGAAGAGCTGGCAAAGATTTGTGTCATAATAATTTTGGCATAAGAAAGAATTGTAACCCTATTTTGCAGTCCCAAGATGATAAAGCTCAGGGTAAATGAATTACTTTTCACATCATTGCAAGTCTTTTAATGTTGTATTAAAGAATTAAAGCTAAAGGTCCTTTCCTTTCCTTTCTGCTCATTCACTGTTCTGAAGTATTGCTAATGTCTCCTCCTAAAGAGCCTTCTTTGCAATTTCTCTGACCTTCTGACCGTCAAATCAAAGTCTTTTCCTAATCCTTGTCCTTCTCAGCCCCAAGCATTCTTTTGTGTTTTGCTCTTTCCTTTGGTTTCCACTGTTCATCAATAACTTCTTTCAATCCACTTCCCTTCTTCTTCCCAATCCTTAGATGGAAGTGTGGGTAAAGTTTCCATCCTAAACTTTTTTCTTTGGGGTTTTGCTGATCTCTTTAGCTTCAAATATCATGTATATGAAGACAAATCTCAACTTGGGGTTAGAATTTTCTTGCCTGCTTAGTGAAATTCCACTCCCACTTCAATACATCTAGAAGTTACTTGAAAATTATGATCTCAATTATTTGTTTGTTTGTTTTTTCTCATTAACACCTGTATTCAGGCTTGGTCTTCATGGTATGGCCAACTGAAAAGCCGAGAGATATTATTGTGATCTTCTGTTTCTCTGTCTTTGGAGTCAGACAAACCTTGACTCAGCTCTGTCATTAATTAAGCTGTGTGAATTTAGATGAGTTACTTAATTTTTTCAAGACTCAGTTTGTTCATGGATAAAATGGGCATAATAGCTCCTATGTATTGAAAGATTTGACATGAGGGGATGTACACAAAGTCCTGAGAACAAAGAGCCTAGCTTGCAGCTTTTTCTCCCTCTGGAAATGGTAGCTGACTTACCTTGCTTAATCATTGCAATAGTATTATAAGTTTGGCATCTCTCTATCCACTTGACAGAGAGGAATTGAGAGGTCATGTCATTTGTCCATAGTCACAGACTTAGTGACAGAGCTGGAATTTGAGGTTAGACCTTTCTGAAACCAAAGTCAATCTCTTTTTTCATTAGAGCAGCTGGTGGGTGCTCCAAAATGTTGAAGACGACCAGTCAGCATCCTTCAGAGCTGGATGAGCACAAGTTTGCTTTCATTTTGAGCACTATCTGGATGAACCTAATGGACATATAGCACATATATCCTTGGGGTGGGATCCCACTTACAACCCAACTCAGCAAACCTCTCAATCCACTGGAATCCCCCTACCCAAGTCCTACATTTAGGAAAACAGAAACAAATCACACATAAGCATGCTGGATAAAAATACAATTATTTTATTAAAAGTCAGAGCAGACTGTCTTCTTAAACATCTGCCTTTCTAATGTTATAAAATAAAAGTTATTTATGCTATATGAGTCTCAGTCATTTCATGAAAGACTCACATATTTGTTGTGCTTTAGAGAATGTTAAGTCAGGAGAACAATCCAATATATATTTAAAAATTTTAATACAACAAAGATGGAAACAAATGATGCCTCCTCTTTAATGCTCAACTTAGTCCTCATGTCACTGCTGTGCAAGCTTCTCTGCATCCAGAGAGTGGAGCTCCTCAATTGTCCCTATCCGTATTTAATGCACCATTTCGATGTTGCTATTTGTGAGTTTCTCTCTGAGCGTCTATTTTCCCCATTGGAGTGTGACCTTCCTAGGTATAGCTGGGGCCTTGTTCTCTTTTGGAACTGCCATACTTAGGCATGTGGGATATGCTTAAAAACATTGAAACAATAGCAGAAAGATAAAAGGACACACCAGGGAGGGTGTGTGGAATAAAGAAAGAATGGAAGAGAGGGCAGAAAAAGAAACAAAATTAACCCACTGCGCCAGTTCCTAGGCATTCATGTTAATTGAGTTTCACTACATTTTCTTCAACCCCTCTGTGTTCATCTTACTCTAACTTCCATCAATAAGTCATATTCTTTCTGAAGGGCGACTTTTCTTTCCAGCAAGATACGAACATGGCATGTTAAGTAGAGAGGGTACTTCATCCTTGTTATTAATTATAGCTTCCCTCCAACTTGCAAAGCTGGTTTGCAGCCTAGAGGGCATGAAGAAATGTAACTTGAAAGTTTGCCAGCAAACAACTTAGCCTTCTAAATAAAATCCAAGGCCCGGAGAGTACTGCCACCCCAACAGTCTATTCATAGTGTGGTAGATGGAAAGCTCTGTGCTATTTCCATGTTATAATAGGAATACAAGCTATATGGTATAATCAACTGCTGCTGAGTAGTAAAAAATACTTTAAGATTATGAGGCTCTACCTTCATCATCTATCGATTCAATTTAAAAGCATTGGTTATAATGATGGCTAATATCCATGGGCTAGGTACCTTGCTAATTGCTTTGCTTCGTTTAATCCTCAAAAGAAGCATAGATTGGAGGTGCTATTATTATCTCCATTTTAGCTATGAGGAATCTGAGACCTAGAGTGCTTTAATAGCTTGTCCAGGACACTCAGCTCATAATTGGACGATTCAGAACAGGGACACTCATCTGTCTTGCCCCAAAGACTGTGCTGTTAATCGGCTAGCTACAGTCTCTCCTCTTTTCTTTCTCACTGTAGGGAGGAAGTATATAAAACAATAGCATGTTAATTTTTGTGGAAACAGAAATAAAACTTGCCAAAAGAATCTTCTTTGTGTGTTTAGAGTAATATAGGAATTAAATAATTGCAAAGGAGTGTTTTCACCAATACTCTTTTTCTTTTATATGAGCTGTGACTACTGATGATGATGTTTCTGGTAAGGGCCTTTTTTGGGTTCTCTGGAAGTGGTTTTTCTTATTTTTATCACTTGTAAAATGCCTATACCCAGAAACTGTCGGGGTTTCACCACTTATTAGACCAGACTTTAAATAACTAGTTTTAACTCTCTATTAAATAATTCTTTCACATCCATCAAATCACAGGTACCAGGAGTATGTATTACTTACTTTTCTGAAATTCAGTAAGAAAATCCAAAATGCAAGAAATTTCACCCTTGGAAGTCTCAAAAAAGTTTTCCGTGGCTGTGTCTAATTTAATCCAACCAACATTTGTTGAGTGCCTGTTCTAATAATACCCCCAAACACCGCACATTTTTGTTCAAGCTTTACTCATTTTGAAACACTTTCACAAACGCTATAGCTGAGGCCGTGCTGGGAGTGTGCAAAGCTCTGTGCTGGTTACCGGGAAATCAACAATGGTAGCAGTTACCCCTTGTTAACTGAGGGGAGCCTCTTTGTTCGTGGAGGTGAACAAGTTTAGCAGAGATATCCTCACAGCCTTTAGGCATTTGATGGAATATGGGAGAAAGAGGACTTGTTCTGCATTGTCCCAAAAGGGTAGAAGGCCCAGATTTTGCATCAATGGACAAAACAGTTTTCTGATAGCAGGTGCTGTGCAATGACAGAATGGGCAACTTTGTGATGTTGGGAGTGCCCCACCTGAGATGTTGGTGAGGCTGGATGACCCAGCATGGTTAGGGAAGGGAAACCCATAGAATTAATGCTCTCATTAGTGAAGGGTGTAGGATCTATAGCCAGATGATCTAAATTCTTATCTTTGGCTCCCCCACTTGTTGGGTGTGGGAACTTGGAAAAAATAATGGTATTTCCTTCACCTGGTTGTTGTGAGGATTGAATGGGTTAACGTAAAGTGTTTAGAACTGTTTCCAGTGCTTAGCAATGAGGGCTAGTAACCATTATTAGAGGCCCCTTTCAACTCCATTAATTTGTGATTGTATTGATACGAACTTTGAGAACTATTAGTATATATTATTAATGAAAACTATTAAATAACAACATGTAATAGGCAGTCAAATAAGCAAAGAAGACATAAACAAGTAGAAGATATAATTCCTGAATTCAGTAGTGAGCAGTATGGTTGGGAAGAAATAATACATAATCCAAAAGAAATAAACGATATACAGTAGTGTGTGATAGAATGCTTCATGAGTGGTTTAAGAAACCAGATAGTGGAGGAAATCACTTCTAATCAAGGAAGGCTTCCTGAAGGAGGTGAGTGGAGGAAATCACTTCTAATCAAGGAAGGCTTCCTGAAGGAGGTGAGATTTAAGTTAGATGGTCAAATTTCTGCTGATTATTTTATATAACAAAAAAATTCCGACATCAATTGGCTTAAAAGGAAGAACAGTTATTGTTCCCTGATGGGTCCATGAGCCAACTGCAACTCAACTGACCACAGCTGGGCATAGCTGCCCTCAGGCTCCATCTGTTGGTTGAAGATTCTCTTCCCTGGTCTAATCTTAGGAGACAGACTGAAGATGCTGCCATTTTATAAGAAAAGTTCTTCTTGTGGACATCAGTAGTGCACTAGGATGAGAGAAAAACAGGTAACGCTTCTTAAGGCCATGGCTTGGAATGGGCACAGTGACCCAACCACTCTATGTCCATTGGTCAAACAATAACTCATGGTCAAGCTCAAGTCACTGGAATGAACATGTCTACTCTGCCCACAGTGCACCCTGGCAAGGGCAGGGAGGGAAGCAAAAATTGGGAGGAAACAGCACAATTTATCACAGACTGCTTTCACATATAAATATTAAATATTTAGTGTCTGCTTAGTTGGTAGGTGCCTTAAAGAAAAGAATCATAAGGGTTATTCTGCGTGTGAAAAGCATTTAATAAATGTGAGTGAATTTCCTGTGACATCCTCAGTCAACATCAGGGTCACTGCAAAAGTCCATAACTTTTATGAAATGCCCAAGAGGTTTTAACCCAGATGCTGAATTTGTTCAATCAGCATTTACAATGGGCTGCCAGGTATACCTGCTGATGGGCTAAGATGCCGAGTAGGACACAGTCCTGCCCTGAGGTGCCCACGATCTGATGGGGGAGACAAATGTAAAGTGCTGTAATCTAGGTCAGAATTCAAGTCTCTGCATCTCACCCCGCAGTATGCTGGAAATAGAATGTTGCCAAACGTGGCTCCCAGCACTGTGGTGAGCTAAGCAATCATAGATAGCTGTAATTTCCCAAGGCTGGTGTGCTCATTGTGGTTTAACCTTAGGATAAGTCCCTTAGGAGGGTTTAGGGAATCCTTGGAGTGGTGGAAAACTGATATCCTTACTGGGGATTCTTTGAACGCTCTGGTCGCTGGAGAAAATCCTCGTCATATCCAGACCTGTGAAATGAAATGTGCTGGGAATTCATATCCCAGCCTTCCAGTTGGTGGGTGACAGAATCTGAGTGCCCTGAACTTGAGTTTGGTTGGAGAAACTGTTTCACTGACATTGCCAAGGATCTGGAGGGAAGGTGGGCAGGACCCTTCAGGGATTGGACAAAGTATATGAATGTATGTTAACCAGTGCTTGTTATTTGCCAACCTCTATGTTAGCACTGCATGTCCTTTATAGCTACTATTTTCACATGGGTTAGTTGTGATTTTTCATGACGTTTAGAGAAGCTAAATGTTCTGGCCAGTCTGCCTCCAAAGCCTTGGCTTCCAGAACTAGATCTTGCTCTCTTTTATGTAAAATGGAGCTTCTTTATTTTGTGGGATCCTAGACCCCTTTGGGGATTTACCAAGAGCTGCCTGAATAATGTGTAAACACATGAACATGCATGATCTGAAGAAAATGTCAAGGAATTCACTGATATTTTAAAAATCATTCATGGAAGATAGGTTAAAAATAATAAAGAACTTACCTAGTGGAGAAAAACTGTGTTCTGATTAACAGCTGAATGATGAGGTTAACTTAAATACCATCCCTAGCTTTCTGGAGGAAGAAAGACCCATGCGGTCCCATAAGGTTTCATGATAGCAGAGTCTCCTAGTTCTTTGAAATCGAATGTGTGAGTGATGTAGTTCACATACTCATGCACACACACACACACACACACACACACACACATACAAGCACACACTCTTGCACATGCATGCATACTTGTGCACACACGCACGTGTGCATTGCACATACATCCAAAGCCACATGTCTTGGACTGGCAGATTTTTAGAATGGGTCCTACTGCCTCTAGCTATACAGATCACAGAGCCTGATGTAAAATTCTCATTTTATTTGAGGTGACAAACTCCTGAGCAAAGGAGCCACCTAATGTGGTAGACATCATTGTGAGGACCTCCTCTTTGGGAAGATGCCAGTTCTTCCCCATTGAGGCAGAGTCAGATGTGTGAAGAACATCCTCTCTCACGATATTTTGGCAAAATTCAAATAGGTCAGAGGCCTGGAAAAAATAATTAACCACAGGAAGTGTTCTTTGGCTGAGGAGACCGCATGATCTATTATTCTCTTAATAAGGCAGTTTCCTCAGTGAATTCTGGGAGCTTGGACAGGCTTGGGGAAAACAAAAGGGCATTTTCATTACAAAAGTCATATGATCTTCTCTCCTAAAATTTGTACTGCCACAGAAATTGTATCACCATCTTGAGAAGGACTAGCTTAAACCTTTGCACAAACTAGCTGTGCAAAATATGTTTTCTTTTCTCTTATTGGGCCATGTTTGATATAGTTACCTATTATTGTAATATGTATAACTATGAATGAATTGCTATAATAAAGATTGATGAAACTTCTACTTGATAAAAATTTAATAAAGAGAAGTGAGGCAGATCAAACATCCTGATAGAATCAATCTTCTGGAAAAAGAATTGTGATATTTGTGTAACTAGCAGTTGATCTCAAAGAAGGGAACAAAAGCATGAAAGAGGTGAATCAGAAGAAACATCAGCATTTCCTAGGCATGCTTCAAAATGATGGAGTGAGGAATCAATCAGTGGACCAACAATTAATCACAGTGTACCTGTTTACTGAGGATGTATCATATGCCAATTACTATGCTAGGTCCTAGGTCCTAATGGACCCTGTATTAGTCAGGGTTCTCTAGGGAAACAGAACCAACAGGAGATATCTGTAAATATGAGGTTCTATAAAAGTGTTTCATGCAACTGTGGGAATGTATGAGTCCAAATTCCACAGGGCAAGCCACAAGCTGGTGACTCTGATGTAGATCTTCAATGAATTCCCTAGTAGAGCTGGCTGGCTGACGCGCAGAGAGAGATTCCACTTCTGATTTCTCCTTTTAAAGCCTTCAACTGATTGGATTAAATACCTCTCTGCACTCCTTAGTTGATTGTAGATATAATCAGTCTTCGATGTAATCAACTTACTGATACTTTAAGTCTACAATCTATCCTTGCAGTAGCGTTTATGCCAGTGCTTGCTTGACCAGACTACTGTGCGAGGCAGTAGAGCTCTGTGGCCCTGAAAAGGATTTTGAATGTGAACCCGATCCTGAAGGGTTTTAAGCAGGGGAAGGGCCCAATAAGATATTCGCATTGACAAGATCACTTGGGTGTCAGTGTAGTAGGAAGGCGAACTAAGACCTGAAATGATCAAATTTCTTGCCTTTGATGAGACCAGGGATGGTGGGATGGAGAAAAATGGATACAAGCAAGGGGGTTTTAAGAAGCAGAATTGATAGGATTTGGTGGTTGGTCAGGATGCAGGTACAAGGGCTGGATGGTTCACAGAGGTGTAGAAGCTCAGGGATATAAAGAAGGGATAAGGGGTCAAATATGGTGTAGTGGTAGCTACTGCTGACATTTATGATTCCCCATGTCCTGAGTATTACGCTTAGCTGTTTATGCACCCTCATTTATTTAATTCTTGCAACCATCCTGTAAGTTCAATACTTCTCAGAAAACTCCCTCCCAATGTAGTGAGTGACATTATCTCTCTTCTACATCTGAAGAGCTGGAAGCAAAGATGTGGAATGATTTGCTCAAGGCTGGGTTTAAGGCCTATCACAGATAAACAACTGAACTGCTTTTGTGGAACAAGCTGAGGGTATGGGGAGCACCCCTCTGTGTGCCGTAACGGGAGTGACAAAACCATAGACCTACAAACAGCAAGGGAGAACTTAAATGCAATATGATGCAAGTGAGAATAGGCCTTGCAGACTGAGTTTTAGAAATAAATGCTAGGAAGATGAAGAGGATTAACTGGAGAAGTGAAAGGAGTGGGCAAAGACTTTCCGGAAGAGGTGGGATGCAAGATAGATTATTTTGCTTTTTAAAATAAAATTTTAATTTAAGAACAGTTTTAGATTTATAGAAAAGTCCTAAAGATAGTACAGAGAGTTTCCTTAAGCTCTGAGAAAATTCCCATTTTTTGCATTTACATTAATAGGATACATTTTTCACAAGCGATGACCCAATTCATTGTTAGTAACTAAAGTCGATCGTTTATTCAGATTCTCTTCATTTTTCTGTCCTTTTTCTGTTTCAGACCCCATCTGGGACACCACCTTATATTTAGTCATTTTTCTCCTTAGATTCCTCTTGGCTGGGACAGTTCTTCAGGCTTTCTTTGTTTTGGATGATTCTGACGTTTTTGAAGAGTATCGGTGGCAACAATTCCTCCTTCCCCTCTGCCTCCATGCCACAGTAACCTCTAATTTCCTTTTTGTCTTTACAAATTTGCTATTGCTAGATAGTTTACTTAAGTGACATCATTCAGGTGTGTCCTTGTGTGCCTTGCTTGTCTCACTCAGGCCTTAGGTTTAGGCAGAATGTGTGCCTGTTTGTACAGAATACTTCACATATTT